>JAJOOR010001197.1:0-46810 GCA_036250505.1 Solanum acaule
CCGAAATCTGATATTTTTACTTGCAGGTTGTCATGGAGGAGTATGTTCTCTGGCTTCACATCACAATGTATGATCTTCTGCTCACAACCACCATGCAGATAAGCAAGCCCACGTGCTGTTCCAAGCGCGATTTCATATCTGGTATGCCAATCTAAGGCAGGTCCAAGTCCAAAAAGGGTCCGATCCAATGAGCCTCGATTCATATATTCATACACCAGAAACCTTTCTCCCCTATGTGCACAAAATCCTTTCAAACTAACCAAATTAACATGGTGAACTCTCCCAATAATCGCGATCTCAGTGCAAAACTCCCTATTTCCATGAGCCCCGAGAGCATTCATCTTCTTGACAGCAACAACAGCTCCATCAGAAAGTGTACCTTTATATACTGTTCCAAATCCACCACTACCAATTTGATTTCTAAAACACTCCGTGGCTACCCAAATCTCCTCATGGTCAAATTTCACAGGCAACCCCAGTATGGAAATGTTATCAAGCTCAGCAAACGAAGAAGAATCCATCCGTCCAAACTCTTTCCATGAAATCTGCATCAATCTTCTTCTTCTCATCAACCACATAATCCCAGCCATCATCACAATGATCAGGAAAAGCCCAGAAGAAGGAAGTAAAACCAAAGCAACGACAGGTAATCTTGACCTCTTGTCACTTGAGTTGTCATTTGGATCAAATGAAGACGGTTCAGAAATGACCTTAACGTATCCCAATCTACCTCTTCCGTTACCAGAATCTGAGCCCCTCAAAATCGAACCAAGAAAATTTTCAATCATATAACATGACCCCGACGACTGATCATGAAAAACACTCAAGCAAGAACAATTCTTGGAACAAAGATCTTGACAAGCAGATACATTAACACCACGCTTCACAGGTTCGATAAAATCATTAGCAAAATAGTCCATACCATTCTCTAGCCTCAAGTACGAAACACGATTTCCCAATTCAGTAACATTCATATTCAAAGATGCATTACAAGAAACTGGCATTACCAGATTTCTATCAACTGGAGCACAACTACCATTCACCTCAGAACTAACACGAAATCCCGGTGGGCAAGAACAGCTCCCCTCATCACAAACTCCAAGCTTCTTGCAAGTGAAAGCAACACGACAACTATCAATAGGACTATCTAATTCAGACATCCAATTTCCGTTACTAAATCGTTTGACACTGAAATGTCCATTCTCTTCCAATTTCGCAATCCTAAAGTCAGGATCTTTCACCTCATCCAAATTAACCTGAATCACTCTCTCCGTCCCATTCGCCCCTACAAGGAACAACCCGTTGCTACTGATCATCATATACTCCACCGGAGTATATGCATCAGTAAAAGCCTTAGGTTCCATACTTAACTTCCAATAAGTCATTCCATTCCATTGTAACATTGCATCATTCTCTACAACCACAAGTTTATAATCGCCTTTAGCAATTTCATCTTCTTTCACTGAACTAACCAACGATTTCCCAACAGGCAATCGTTGGCCTACAATGATTGTATCTGTCGGAGAATCAAAACTTTCCCACACACTATTATTAAAAGCATCAACCAACACCAAGTTTCCTGATTCAAGAAGCTGCATTGAAGTAACAGAACTACTAGTACTACTACGCTTCGCAGACCAAATGGTGTCACCTGAATCATCAAAAAGAGCAAGGCCATCAACAGAAAGGCGCAACTCACCTGAATCAGATACAGGCATATCACGATTTGCTGACCAAACAACTACATGTGATTCCGAGTGAACGATGACAAAGTAATAGGATCTTTCTTGGGATTTTGTGTTTGTAATTGCTGCTTTAAAAGTTCCATTTGATGATGACAAGAATGATCCAGAAGTATCAATGAACTTGAAATTTGAAGCAGTGAAATTTGGAGTTAATGGTTGAAGAGAAAGAGGACCAGAGTGCACAAGCAAACAAGATAACAAAAGGGTAACAATGAATAACAAGAAAGATGATCCCATGCTCAACGAAAACTTAAAAAAAAAATTAAAAAAATCAGTTCTTGAAATCAAGAATCTTTTTTGCATACCATACTAACCAATTCTTGCTGCATTTCTTTCTCAATTCCGTCTCCTTATACACAGTAGGTAAAGTAGTAGCGAGCCAACCTACTTTACCTACTTGAAAAAGGAGAACAGAAAACGAATGAGAGCAACAAAAAGCTGAATCTCAGTTGATCTTGGTAGCAAAACTTACTATATGAAATGGAACTGGAGCAACAAAGTGTTGAATATCAATTGGTCACGATAACCAAGATATCTCAGTGGATCCTGGCAGCAAGATCACGGTTTTTTTTGTTCCTTGGAGCAACAAAGTGTTGAATTTCAATTGGTCACGAGAACAAAGATATCTCAGCTGATCCTGACAACATGACTACACATGTCAAAATGTTTTCTTGGAGCAACAATCTAGCATACAAGTGGATTGTACTAGCAAGGCCAACTCTGCTACTTACAATAACTTTTTCGAGTTTGTAAATTTAGATTTAAGACAAACTCACAAAAGTCATAACATAACTTTTTGGTTGTGCTTTTCAATGGTATGGCTATAATTTCTATAATTGAAATTGAAAAAAAATGGTTCTTTTTCTTTGTGTTGATTTGTTCACCATTATTATGTCATTGTTAGTAAACAGATTGTTGTTGAAGATGGAGACACTTCTTTTAGTTAAATATTTACTACATTTTTTTTTAGAATATTTGTGATTGTTGACTTACTGTACACAATATGCAAGTTGAGGGCGGCGCATATTATATTCAAACTATAGTAATTTTTTTATTTATCGACCGACTAATTTAAATTTGTATCAATACTACTCGTTATTAGTTAGAGTCTTAGAGACAAATCTAACATTTAAAGTTTACGAGTTCTGAAGACTCTTCACTCGCCTCACAATTCATAGCTTATTATATAGTATAGTATAATTTGTATCCATACTACTCCTTATTAGTTAGACACAATCTAATATTTAAAGTATACGAGTTCCGAAGACTCTTCACTCGCCTTATCATTCATAGCTTATGTAATTTATTGTCGACTAATTCAAATTTATATTGAGTAACACTATTGATTACTATGGGATGAAATGTATTCCTAATGATAAAAGTGGAGTTTATTTATGCTATTGAATTCTTAGCTTATTATATGTATATATTTAGGAAATTTTTCGATGTGATCTTGATTAAAGTTATTAATATTATGCATGTGATTAATCTAATTAATGATGAAGGACCTCGATGATCCCATCGTATTCTTGGTGGTAGAATTAAAATAATCAAATTATAGTCATACCTTCTAAAATAAAAAAAATAAAAATGATTTTAGGGGAACATCCTCTGTATAATAAGCAGTTACAACAACTTATTTATTTATATTATGCATTTTGAATTTATTATTATTAGTTCTGTCACAATAATTTTAACTATAAGATACATTATTGTTATTATTATATATTACACCATCATTACAACCAGTATTAAGTATAAGTACAGTTTACTGTACCTGTTTTTATAAACAAACTTAATATAAATCGGCATAATAAGTATTTAAAAATATACTTTATTCGTTTTTAAAGAAAATATCCATGTTCTATGAATCTATATTAAGTATGCATCCAAAATATGTAACATGCTACATTTTAAATATATTTTTTTCATGCACTTACTCTTCTTATTATACCCTTTTAAATTTATTTTACAACTAAAGAAATAAAGAAATAATTAGGATATGATTAGTGCGGAATCAGAATTTATATTAAGAGGTTGAAAACGTAAAATAGGTTTTGAACTTTTTTTCCACTTTATAAGAAATAAGTTTTGTAACCATTGTCCAGTCTCAATGTGATAAATATTCGATACTGAGTGAAAAAAATTAAAAAATTAAAAATTAAAAAATAATAATAATAATAAATATATATATATATATATATATTGTGTTTTAGATGATGTCAATGTTATGAATAAGTATGACGTATTTTATACTGCTGAATACGTTATCAACCTTCGAACCTACCCCAATGATGCCAATTGGTTTAACAATTAATCTTGTCTTATTAAAAATAAATAAAATTGGATAATACAAATATGAGTTTAATTTTTATATATTAAGCGATTTTTTTTATTTTTTAAAAAGATCAAGTTGTGATATATTTATGACTTTAAAAACTAAGTAAATCTAATTTCATATGTTACCAATTTTTTTTCTTATTAATGACTTTGGACAATAGTATTATTAAATTCATACAATGATTTACAATTTTATTTGAATAATACAAATATGATTTTAACTTTTATGTTTCTTAGAGCGAAAGCGCTCGTAAAATTCGAACCTTTTTTACTTATATGTATCAAACAAAGGCGTATTTAAGATTTTAAATGATGGATGCATTATTATAAAAAGATGGATTTGAAATATAAATTTGATTGTTTTGACATTTAGGTTTTTATCACTAAAAATTGTTAAAATTATAGGTTGAAAATTAATTCATATATATATATATATATATCACCCAGTTATAGAAAGAAAAATAAAACAAGATAAATGTAAGATTCAAACTTCTAACATTACTTTGAAAGGTACACCCAATCATCATTGCATTATATGATATTTCGAGCGTCAATTCAAACATTTATATTTAAATAACTTTTAAAAATTATAATGCTACTATATATATGATATCGGAAGTGAGACATAGATTCACATGAACCCAATATCCCCTCTTACACACAATTAGTTTCAAACCAAAACTTTTAATTTAATGTGAGAGAAATCCTATTCATATAATTTCAGTGGGGGTAGTGACAACCTCACGTTAGACAAGTTGTCTGTCTTTTGGGTAATAAATTAAAAAAGAAATTATTTAGGAAAGAAAAGTAGTTGAAAGTTACATACATCATTAATGCTTAAAAATGTCAACGCCCAAATAATATTTTATTTCCCTTTCTCATTTATTTAACAAACTTAATCACATGACAAGACAAGTTAACCACAAAAGGTATTGTTGGTCAAATGTTTTGCTGTATATCCAAGTTTGCGTTCTTCAACAATTCATTGGTTTCTATAGTTCATATTTTGTTCGACTCATGTCTTGATTTATTACGGAGTTCAAAATCTAAATAAGCCACAAAAAGATAAAAGTGACCAAAATAAGTCATTATGAGTAAGTAACTAAAATAGGCTTAATGGAAAAAAAAATTTCATTTTATGCAATATTCCAAACGTTTTTCGTTAGTCTCATAACGTGTATATTTTAATATATAACGGAACTATTTTTTACACTTTGTAAAGTGTAAGTTTTTCTTACACTTTGTAAAGTGGAACTTTTTCTTACACTTTATAAAGTGGAAGAAAAAAAACTGTTTTACAAAGAGGAATATTTTTCAAGTATTGTTATAGGAGAACGTTGTTGACTAGTCTTAGGCTCCTTCCTAACATAGATTTCAAGTATTGTTAACTTGATTTGATCTATGTAGTCATTTTGAACCCTCAAAAAGTCAGTCAACGATTCGTCATTATAGATAATCCACTCTCCAAAATTTATTTGTCCTTGTGATAAACATGAAGTGGGGTATTTTCGACTATAATCAAATTATAATCAATACTATTTATACCCATTCTTTAATAAATTGATGAAAGAAATTTATGATATCGGACATTAATTTAATATTTTGCATTGTATTTGGGATGACACTTATAATAAATGGTAGTTCCGTCATGTATAATTTCGCCATCCCAATAAATCAAAAATCTAACTTTTGGTTCAGAAGACATATTTTTGTGATTGAAATGAAGAAAAATAGAAGACTAAAGATGTTGAAGGGCAATGTTTGAACGTCCTTAAATAGAACTTGGAGGAGTTTTCAAAATAAAAAAATAAAAAAACATAATGTAATAATTTTTTTCCTTTTATGATATGTCAAATCAATATAATTGTATGATAAACACGTCAAAAGCTTCATAAAGAGATACAATTTAATGCAAAACGTGAAAAATATTCCTCTTTATAAAACATTATTTTTTCTTCCACTTTATAAAGTGTAAGAAAAACTTCCACTTTACAAAGTGTAAGAAAAACTTCCACTTTACAAAGTGTAAAAAAATAGTTTCGTTATATATTAAAATATACACGTTATGAGACTAACGAAAAACATTTGAAATATTGCATAAAACGAAATTTTTTCTTCCACTAAGCCTATTTTAGTTACTTAATAGAATAGTGGGTTATTTTGGTCACTTTTATTTTTTTGTGGCTTATTTAGGTTCCGGACTCTTTATTAAGAGTATAGGTAGATTTTTGAAATTTCATTCTAACATAAGATTTTCTTTATAGATACGGATCGAAACTCATGTCTATATTTGTAAAATTAAGTTTTACTTGCTTAATAAATTCGATTTTCTTTATGTATTTCTTTCTATCTGATTCTATTAAGGATTTTGTCCAATACCTCTCATTTCTCAAAAAAAAATCCATAAAATTCTCGATATGATTGACATTCCCCCTCAAGGTACGATTCCGAGATAAAAGAAAATTGAAAGAGAAAAAACATATTTTCTCTCTCAAAACTGCATATCTTATTGGGATATGCTCCTTATGTTTTTATTTTAGATATATCAATGTTTGATGGTACACAAAATTAGAGAGAGAAAAAAATTGTGCAAGGAATTTAATAGAAATTGTTTCTCTATTGTGTGGTATTGAGCCAAAGAGCTATGTCAGTAAGTACTACAGTTCAAAGAATTACAAGCAGACTTATGACGACATATTTTTTCTTGGGGCGATGAGTCATATTGGCTACCATTTTCATTCAATTTAATTGCAAATACTCAATATTTGAGAATTTATGGAATCAACGATACAGGCATCGTAGAAATGAAATGGACATTGCTCTAGGTTGCATGCCACAACGATGTAGTTTAGGTAGGAAAACTAGTCATAACTCATAAAAGAAATTGTTGTCCCCATCGACCTCAATAGTTTTCTTATTATTGATTGTAAGCAGATAAATAGTAAAATTTATTTTATGAAAAACATTCTCAATTTTTTATACTGTTATTATTGAAGAAACTCATAGATTTATGTATCAAAAAGATTTTTCAATACACTTAAAATTGACGCGAGAAGTTAATAAAAAGAATTGTAGTTTGCTCATTTGTGGGTTTTCCCTTGAAAGTTTGTGTAATATTTTTTTTGGGTTTTGGAGGTGACTGACGGAGTAAAATTTGTTAGTCACAGTTAAGCGTGGCAACAAAATCAGAATCGGAACCGGAACTACTGGACCGGGAGCGACCGAAATCGAAACGAAACCGGGTACCACGGGGCGGAAAGGTATCGGAACCGGTAGTTTCGGAAAATATATGTATATTCGTCTCGAATCGGTAACGTACCGGTACCGGACTGGACCGGAAATCGGGACCAACAGCTAGATTTAAAAAAATAAAATTACTTATTAAAATTAAAAAATTAGGAATATTAATCAAATAATATTAAAACTTTTATAATTTTAAAGTTAAAAATCTATACTTTTAAATTTTTAAAGTTTAAAATACAAACTTTCAAACTTTAAAAGTATAAAAGTTTAAAAATTTAAACTTCAAACTTTAAAAGTTATAAAAGTTCAAATTTTAAAAGTATAAATTTCCAACTTTAAAAGTTATAAAAGTTGAAGACAATAAAAAAAAAATTAGGCAAATAGCCTATAGTTTTATTAATATTAATTAAATAGTACAATTTGAGTTACAAAATATTAGTAGAGGATTAAAAGATCTAATCTACACAGCCACCTTCTAGGAAGGGTTCTATTTGAATTAGACCTCGCATTATCATACTCATACTAATAGACATTTAAATTTAATAGTTCATGCTACCAAGTCAATCTTTTTTTAAATCATTCAACATTTCTCTAGTAACATGATCTGAAATTGGTTGATTGGATAGTTCCTCCAATGCATCAATGTCATAGTCACTAAAATCTTGCATCATTTCATCAATATCATTTTCAAATTTGGTATGTAAAGGTGGACGCCCATAACTCCTTCTCTCGCCATTAATCGAATCTCTAAATAGTACCGATATCTCCAAGCTATGTGCTGCTAATGAATATCTATGCTATCCAATTTGAAATCTTGACGCACTAAAAGTGCCTTCTGAAGCTACTGTAGATGCTTGAATAGCTAACACATCTCGAGCAATCGGTTGAAGTTTTGGAAATCCCTTGCTGCGATTCCTCCACCAATCTAGAAGATCAGTAAAACCTTGTGAGGCCTTAATAGTTTCCGTATTTTGATTAATATATGCTTCAAAATCATTTCTATCATTATGAGAAAGTTCAAGATAACCCACCTAGCATATCATCAAGATCATCTTCATTATATCTACAACTAGAACTTTGAGGTTCTTCATTACGTACTACATTTCTTCTATTCTCATTATACAAGTCATACAATTTTTTAGCTTCAATTTTTATACTATCTTTTACTTCTTGACAACTAGGTGTTTCATCATCTTCAATACCTAAATTAAAATACAGTTTATCAACCATTCGTGATGCACCTTCATCTTTGTAATGTGGGTTTAACAAACAAGCAGTTACATAAATTTGAGGAATAGGAATAAAATATTTTAAAAAATTTTCAATCATTTTTTTAACAGACTCTTCAAATCTTGGTTTATTTATAAAATTTACTAGAAATAACACAAAAATTTGGTAAAACAGAGCAAATAGTTAGATAATAAAATGCAAATATTTTTTTTGTAGCTAAATAAAAAACTTTTAAGAATTCTACAAGTTCTTTTATGTAATTCCAATCATTATCATCAAGTCTATAGTTCATATTTGAATTATGAGCATTCCAAACCATTTGTAAAGGTTTTCTATATTCATAAGCGACTTCAAGCATTTCAAATAAATAATTCCATCTAGTACACACTGATTTTGGAATTTTTCTAGGTGGAAGATTAAATTCACGACAACGATTTTCAAAATCTCTACATCTAGACTTAACTTGACATTTAAAAATAAAATGACATGCAGTTTTAATTTTTATGCAACCATCATTATACATTGTTATACCATCTCTAACAATCAAATTATATATGTGTGTAGCACACCTAATATGAAAACCATCAATATAAACATGGCAAAAAGACGGTTTTAGTATTTCAACAGCAGATGTACTATTAGAAGCATTATCGAAGGTGACACTAATTATTTTTCACAAATTTCATAGTTTTGTAAAACATCTATAATTGTTTAAACTATATAACAACCGGTTTTATGCATTTCACAACATTTATAACCTAAAATTCTTTTTTGCATAATTCAATTTTCATCAATCCAATATGCTGTAATAATGAACTAATCATTACCATTTACACTACGACCCATATCAGAAGTAATATCTATTTTACAAGTATTATAATAAAATAACCAACGAAGATATTGAAAATATTGAGCTTGATAATCAAAGATAGCCTTTTTAATTGTGTTTCTAGTAAAACCTTTAAAATGTGGATTATACACAATTTGAATATAATGAATAAATCGAAATTTTCAGCAAAACTAAAAGGCAAACCCATAACAACAATCATTTTAGCTAATTCTTCAAGATCTTTTTCTCTACTATATGAGCGTTGTATACTAGAGCTAGAAACATTAGAAAGATTTAATTGCATTTAGACCATATTAGAGCCCTCTACTCCTACAGTTTCAGGAAGGGTGATACCATTCTTTTTAGCTTCGGCTACAACTTTAGCATGCAAAAATTCATTTTTACAACATCCCATTAAATGATTACTCAAATGTCCTGTCCTACCCTGTTTTCCTATAGTTTTACGATTCATTCTATGTTTACATTTATTACAAATAACTTGTGTTTTATTTTCATTTCGAGTCATAAATTGCCACACAACTGATTTTTTAGCACGTTCTACCTTAGGCCTCGGATGTACAGGGGGAATGGGAGCAAGACAACAAAAGGGAGGGGGAGGGGGAGAGGGACTGGGAGTAGTAGTCGTAATTGGCTTAGTTTCATCATCATCATATTCATCATCAAAATTATTAATATAATCGTTAACATTATCATGTTCATCATCTTCGGGTAATTCCTCATCAAAATTACCAAACCTTCTTTGTAATCGTTCATGATAAGGATCTAATCCACTATTATTATCAATATCAAAAACAGTTTCATTAATATGCGTATACTCTTTCGTATTTATTCTTAATTGAGTAGATTTTCTAGTTTTAAATTTAGAAGAACTACCAGTTTTTTTATTTTTCTTGAATTTTGAGTTAAATAAATTAGTGAACGAATCAACTATGGTTGTTTTACCCTTGTCAACATTTTTTTTACCGAAATCCATATTCAAATATTAAAAGTGAGTAAATTATATATAATACGAAAATGTAATGCAAAGTTGTAAACAAATAAATAACTAAATAAGTAGAGACTAGAGACTAATTACTCACAAAATAAATAAATAAATAAATAATTAAATGCAAACAAATAAATAACTAAATGAAAAGTGAGTTGGAACGAATGTACCAAACGTCTACTTAAAAAAGTAGACGTGTATGACCGAAAGCCGAAAATTGAAAGTTGAATTTTAAAGCTCCAAAGACCAAATTCGTAAATCGTAATCCACCAAATCTTTCAAACTAATATTAAATTTGTAATTTAAAAGAGAATAAGAGATTAGAGACTTCAGACTTTTGAGAGTTGTTGAGAGAGTAGAAGAGAATATTTTTATGAGTGAAAAGAATGATAGATTGGGGGTATTTATAGTTAACAAAAAAAAGGATAAAAATATATTTTTTAGAAGTTTGGGGTATTAAAAAAGTTTGGGGGGGGGGGGGGGGTAAGGGTGCTTTGGGGAGTTATGGGGTGAAAGAGCCGTTGGGTGGGACCCAATACCTATTGCCCAACGGCCTTCTAACGGCTCTTTTACAATTATTTTTTTAAAAAAAGTTGATTTTTGAACCGGACCGGACCGGTTCGAACCGGGACTAACCAGTAAAACCCAGTTTTCGTCCCATTACCTCTAGTTAACGGAACTCACCGATACAAGCTAGAACAGAATCGGATCGGTAATGGACCGAGACGGAACGGTACCGGAATCGGCACCTCCCGGTTCCGTTGCCAAGCTTAGTCACAGTTCACCCATAAATGGGCGAAATCTTCATTTTGGTATGTGTTTTTAGAAAGAGTCCCTTTTAATATGTATGGTTCATAAAGTGTCCGTTTTAGAGTTGGACTCAATGGGTTTACGACCCGTAGTTGAATTCGTAATAATAAGACAAAAAAGTGGTTTATGAAGTTTAATTTCACGAGCTCCATTTATGGCCCGTACTTCAATTTTCGACCCGTAAATGGGGCTTGTAGTTGTTAGACTCTGAAAACTCTATTGGAGGTGTCCCTGGTAAAATGGTCATAACTTTTTACTCCAAACATCGATAGATGCAAACTTGATGGAATTGGAAAGAAGACTAATAGAACTTTAATTTGATAGGTCATGGCCACCTATTTCTTTATATGCTAAAAGATAAGACCGTTTTAAGTTGATCCTTGCATGAACTAATGCGGAAAACTTAGTCGCTAGGAAGCCTTTGAACTCGACTTAGTGCTATAGGTCCCTTATGACCCTAAACCACTTTCGATACACCTCACACACCTAGGAATTGACCTTAACACATAAGTACAAGTATGACATTGCCCGATTTAAACTTATATACTTACGACAAATGATACAAATTTTAAGAGAGCTGTGAGGTGTTACATCACAAAACATACATAAGTTAAAATTTATTTTAAAATAAAAAAATATGAAAAAGTAATAATATCATTATGTATGGATTCTGTTCACAAGAGAAAACAAGCTCATTCAAATAGAGGCCCATGTTCTACTCTATTTGCAGGCCCATTTCCATTACAAAGATGGAGGCCCATTTCCTTGAGAAGCCCAAGTTTGCGCTCTACAGAATGATCACTTCAAGCTCGCTGATTTACACAAATGTCCTTTTTAGGCTATCATTTAAATTTTATTCATATTTTCAAAATTATGCAAATAATATTTCCAATAATAATTCTTGAAAAATTATCCTTGTATAATGTTAAAACTTGAATCTAATTTTACTCCTATATTACTCAATCTTATAGATAAAATATCAAATTGTTCTTTAAAGTTTGTAACTTGTAAATTTTTTGTCATTGATCTATCATTTCATCTTAAGTTTTTAAGCTCGCTTAAAATAAATTTTAGCTTGGGATATAAAAGATCCATAACATTTCATTCGATGATTATATACAAATTAAAAGCTAGACAAAAAGATTTCTAGGGAAATAAAGAGGTTTTGAGAGCTTACATTTGTGAGAGTTGAAGCTAAACATAAATTGATTAACTATTGAGTGCAAGCTCATAAATAAACGATGGATAATTCAGATGCAGTTAAAGTCAACTATAACTAAAAGATATGTCGATCTTGCTCTTGCCCCCAACAAATCTTTGTCTGTAAACATTTCCAATTTATTAAACCTAATTGTTTCTCTCTTTGAAAAATCCTCTAGTATTGAAAGAAAGCTTACCACCACACCCTTTATAGTCTAGATTAGTAATGCTTATTGATGTCAATTTGAAATTGTCTTAATACATAATTTTCTTCTGAAAGTAGTCACTAATATTTACATTAAATTAAATTACTCAAGATATAACGCGAAAAATATCCTTCGGAGTGACCTAGTGGTTTGGGCTTGGGACTTCCATATTGAAGGTCTCAACTTCGAAATTCCTTGCCAGCGAAAGCAAGGGGTTTGCCTTCTGGGTCGAGCTCGTCGCATCGGACTTGCCTAGAGCGGGTTACCTCTCTTATGTGATTTCCAAGCTATTGCATAGGAGCAAAGATTTTACCCTATGCACACCCAAAGAATAACACCTGCGGGCTTTCCTTGTCATAAAATAAAATGAAAATAAATAAGGCGAAATAATTTACGTACCGCGATTATTATAATTTTGATACTATTAATAATGCATAGGGAGAAAACCCGGCAAATTCAATTAACCACCCCAAATGTTTTCCTTGCCTAATCGTTTCATCTTGTGGCTGAAAAAAAAACTGGAAAGACAAGAAGATATATAGCAAATTGCACCAATTTCTATCAGTTGCGCCATTCGAAAATGGCGACTACCAATTTTTGCCGCCCCAAATTCATTCATCATTATCATCATCAGCACCAGAATTGCTTTAACCTCCCTACGAATCTCTACTTCAGTAACCACTTGAAAAGCAAACGCAGCGATGGAGCTCAGTCCGTACGACGGCGGCGTAGTAGCTTGCGTGTGCATTGCCAAGCAGCTGCAACTGACATCGAGGCTACAGCTTGCGCCGGCAAAGACCGTCTGTTGAAGGTCTCATTTTCGCATTTTTTGTTTTTGAGTTTAATAAGTTCTATGCACTGAAGTTTAAGTATTTACATAATCAGCTCATTTATTAAGTAATTGTAAGTAAACCTTGTTGATAAACGATTAATTGATTACAATAACAACGTAACCAGTGAAATTCCATAGGTGGAGTATGAGGATTGTAGAGTGTATACTGCCGGTTCAAGTAACACATGTCAGTAACACATGTCAAAGCAGATTTAAAACGAGAAAATAGAAGATAAACGTGAATTGATTATGTGAAAAAAATAGTTAATAACCTTTCATTGATACGGTAAAAACTTAAATATTTACAAAATTTGCTCACTTATTAGAAAAATTATAGGTAGATTTCTTGATAAACATTACTAGATTGTCTGATAAACTTACTTATAGCACCCAAAGGTGTGGCTTAGTGCTCAATAAAGTAGGCTGAGAACCATGAGGTCATCTCAGGTTCAAATTCTAGCAGGGACAAAAATACTCGGTGATTTTTTCTTATTAGTCTTAGACTTGGTGCACAGAGTTATTGGTAGTTGCTGGTGGGAGCTGATAAATATCCCGTGGAATTAGTTGAGGTGAGTGCAAGCTAGCCTGTACACCAGGGTTATAAAAAAATAGAAAAATAGCAACTAACTTGCTATCACATGTTAAAAAAGTGTAAGAGGGACAGGTATAAAAAGTACTTTACTCAATCAGCTCACTTATTGTGTAACTATAAGTACAGATAAATCTCTTGATGAACTGATAGATTATTTGTTAAAAATGGTAACTAATCTGCTATCATAGGATAAAATTTATTGATTGTGTAAACACTAGTCTATATAACCTAAGTCCATTGTTTTGTGATATTTCATTTGGTTAGATGAATTGGCATTTGCTATATTTGTACGTATGTAGGTACCGATATCGAATATAAGGAATTTCTCAATAATAGCACATATTGATCATGGGAAATCGACGTTGGCAGATAAGTTGCTGCAAATGACGGGAACCGTAGAGAACCGAGACATGAAGGAACAGTTTCTAGATAATATGGATTTGGAGAGGGAGAGAGGCATCACTATCAAATTGCAGGTGCGTTGTAATTATTAATCCAGAACCCCAACAAGGAAAAAAAATATTTTACTTGGTGTCAATGTGAGCTTTGAGTAAGATTTCTGGTAGAGTTGATAGTTTGTTTGATTCCAACAGTATTTATGAAGATAGAGAGAAGAACACATTTCAGATTTCTAATTTATGTTGTGTGATAATGTATATAGTACTACTACTAGAACCTAGAAACTGATGCTTGTTGACAGTAAAATGCAAGCTGTAGTCTGTCATTGCTATTTACAGGATTCAGTGTGATAGAAGAATTCTTTCCTTTGATGAGCAATCGTCTCATAAATGGGGGCTTCTAGGATAAGAGCAAGTTGTTATTTTTAGAACCTTGCTCTTTTAAATATCGGGCAAATTATAAAAGAATGGACTATTTCTCTACTTTTAAGTTCTCTATTAGTGGAAGGACCACTTGTTTTGACGAAGTTTCTGGCATATTGCATGAAGGCAACCTTATATTCTCATTTCCCTCCAATAATCTTATGTGTAATAGTAGGCTTAGCAGAATGCTTCAAAAGGTAGAGGATTGGGGTCCGAGCAACATAGAATGCCATAAATAATTAGCTATGAAGGAATAGTCACAAGCGTGGGAACAATAGTAGGAGATACATAGGAGTTTTCCGTAACCATGAACTTACATGAGGGATCTACATTAAGCGCATGCTTGTTTGGCTAGTTATGAATGAGCAATATACATGATAAAGTTCCATGGTATATGCTATTTGTGGTGATGTTGTGTTAATTGACGAAAATAGAAAGAGTGTCAACAAAAAGTTTGAATTATATGTTCTTGAAACCTTTCTTTGTCTCAGTATTGATCATTCTATTTGCGGTCCGTGTTTCTTTACCTCATTTGCCTTATATCTTGTTATTTGCTGTCATTTTATTCTTTCCACCCTGCTTCATTACATTTCTTTTGATCCGAGGGTCTATCGGAAACAACCTCTCTACCCCACAAAGGTAGTGGTAAGGTTTGCATACATCTTACCCTCTCCAGACCCCATTTGTAGGATTACTCTGGATATGTTGTAATGCAAACAAAGTAAATTCATGTAGCTTTTTGTTGCAGGCTGCTCGAATGCGTTTCATTTATGAAAATGAGCCATATTGCCTTAATCTGATTGACACTCCAGGTCATGTAGATTTCTCGTATGAGGTATGTGGCAGATATGGTTTTAACATGAAAGTGTTGTGCTAATCCTCAATTTTACAGTATACCAACCATCCTAATCTTATAAGGTATAAACTCTGTATGCATATGGTTTTTGTTTCATGGTTCATATTCCAGGATAGGTGGGTTACTGAGCAAGATGTTAATTTTGTCAAAACAACAACGAATTTGTGTTGCTCCTGTAACAATATAACTGAAAAAATTTCCTATATATATGAAGTGATTGCATCATCATCTTAAATTGAAGACTTCATATACCAAAGCTGAACCTGGTCATAACTTGAGCAATCTCATTTCTTATCTAATTAGAATCTAACAACATCATTTGGTTTGTGTCGTGAATAGCTCATCAAGGATTCAAATTGTAAGTTGCTTTCACCATGACATATGCCACTTATTTGTGGTTGTTATTGTTAATTTGGCCGTTCGAAATGATTCAACCAAAGCAAAAGAGATTGGAGAAGTTAAGCCTACTATAATGTACAACTTTTGTTGATCTTGAAGGAGGTTGGAGATCAACAATTTTACTTGAGCATTTATCTAATACTTCCGCAGTTCTAATTTATGTGGCATACTTTCCCTTTTCACCTGTTCCAAAAAGAATGTCATACTTCTTTTTTAGAAATAATTTTAAGTTTTTTTCACTTACATGTCTGACTTATTTTAGACCATAAGTTTCAAAAGTCTCCTTCTTTCTTAAACTCGATGCCTAGTCAAAAACCGCCACATAAATTGGTACGGAGGGAATATAACATACCATGTTAGGCACGTCCATGCATGGTTCATTTAGATCGATATATTTCTGATCTTTTCGTAAAACTTCTTTTTGGAGTTGGGTGGTAGGGGGGTAATCAAGTGTAGGGAATAATCTAGTGAGATCAGTTCCAAATATATGTGGGGACCCAACTGTAAAATACCCTACTCCTTAGCGATTCTTATAATTTGGCTTTGGGAAATGTTGACATGACCAGCTGACCATTAAAATGTAAATAATGCATTTTCACTTAAAACTTGCTCTGTCTTCTAGTGACTAACGAGCTTTCATCTAGCCTAGTGGAATCACCCAATATGCTATAAATTAGCAGACTAAATTCACCAAAATGCACAATGCATTTGTAGTGTGCCCCAAAGGTGGTTGATTTGTGGAATTATCTCCTGTGAAGCACAAAACAGATTTCCATTTGATGCCATATTAATTCTTCACTTATATCAGGTGTCTCGGTCTCTTGCTGCCTGTGAAGGTGCACTGCTTGTAGTTGATGCGTCCCAGGTTTAAAAACAACTTGCCTCCTCTATATTTTTGAATATATTCATACCATGCACGATGATTCTAAGTTGCAGTTCTAATTAGTTGCTATAGTTAAAGTATATGAACTGCTCTATTTCATTTTATACAGTAAATTGAGTTCTTTGCAGTGACCAATTCTGAAGTTGAGTTCTTATGTTATAGGGAGTAGAGGCGCAAACCCTGGCTAATGTGTATTTAGCATTGGAAAACAATCTTGAGATCATCCCGGTAAGTTGGTGGAATGCTAATGTGTATCATTGGTATATCATGACTTATATTCCAAGCACATAACTATATCAGATGTTTCAATTGTGGCAAATATCAGCCGATTTCTGATGTCACAAGATTTATTTATTATTGATGGTTTCTAGCAATTCATGATTAATAGTTTTAAATTGGCTAAGTTTGTGTTTTCAAAACTATTGAAAGTCAACAGCATTGATTAAGTTATATATTTAAATGTGTCTGCATTCACTGCTTGTTTAAATTAATTGAATTTGAGTAGAGAATCTTACGAGATTATTCCGTAGGACATACAGTATTTAAGAATATACTGTATCCAATTGTAGGAATTAAATTACTTACCTTATTATATGCATACTAAACCGTCTTATATAAGAAGCCCCCCTTGTATACCATCAACAACCAAATTTTTTAAGAGTTCTTTCTCTTTTCTTTACTCTCCTTTTAATGTCATCTGAGCTTTTAACTAGTAAAGACCTAGGTAGCTTCGGTTTAAGGGTTCCCAAAGGGTGTTTGGGAATGCTACACTTTCTGTGCAAGGGTCTCACAAGAGGTTTATAGTGTCCTTGGCCACTCAATCCTCCATTGCATTGAGGTTTTGGGTTGGATGCACTGATTATTTCAAAGCTATGAGTCACTAGTTTGTTAATTTTCTAAATGTGCTCTAGATCATGGTAGGGATGCAGGAACATCTTTGCTCTCGTCATTTCTTATCCATCATGAAGCCCCAGTTCTTTTTTCATTGTTATCTTCAAATCATGTCGTTTCTTACTTATTTAGTTATTTATTTATTTACAAGAATGATTATTCTTCTCCTCAGGTTTTGAACAAGATTGATCTTCCAGGAGCTGATCCAGCTCGTGTTTGTCAAGAGATAGAAGAGGTTGGTTTGTTGATATAAATACAGTTCAGAACTTTCTGTCTGTTACTATAGTCATAGATACTATTTGTGGTACCATTATAATTGTCTGCACCACTAAATCACTATGCTATGGCTAAGATTCCTGCTACCCCTCTGGTTGTCATTCTCAATATTACTAATGCTGTTATGACTAGTATTATTTGCTCTATATTTCTTGCAAATTTTCTCTAAGGTTAGATGACCACTATAATGCCTTAATTGATAATTTATGTTTTTCCATGCTCTGCTGTCAATGGTTTGCCGTATAGCTGTCAGGATATGATTGAAGGAAAAAGATACTTGACGCTTCTGTAACTTCACAATTAACCATAGAATCAACTCATCTTGTTGTATAGATTGTTGGCCTGGATTGTAGCAATGCCATATACACCTCAGCAAAGGTAATTTCTTTGATAACACTCATTTCCCATTCTTTCTGTTCAAGAATACATGGCAGATTCTACGTTTGATCAAAGAGAAGAAAAGTTGAAGTAGTGGTTGAATAAGTAGCCTTACTACAACTTGCGGAATTTGATATGTGTTTTCTCCTCATTAGGAAGGAATAGGTATTACTGAAATTCTAAATGCGATTGTTCAGAGGATTCCACCTCCACGTGATACTGCCGAAAGGCCTCTGAGGGCTCTTATATTTGACAGGTATATCTGATTGATAGCCCTTTGAATATATTAGCGTTATTTCACTACTATTTTCAGATATTTGAAAGATTATGTATGGAAATACTCATAGATTATGAATCTTGCAGTCGCAATACCCAATGTTAAATACTGGATATTAATCTCAATATTACTGATGTTATCTACTATTTACTTTGGAAGATGTTACCCATATTTGCAAGCGAAATACTAACGTTGTGAATGTTATTAAAAGCTGCTAGCATGTATTGATTAAAAGCTTGGAGTAACACATCATAACTAACTGAATTTGTTTCCCTTTGCAGTTACTATGATCCATATCGGGGCGTTATTGTCTATTTTCGAATCATTGATGGGACTATTAAGAAAGGTGACAGAGTGCTTTTTATGGCCAGTGGGAAGGTATGGTTTCTTAATATATACTTTACCTTTTCTTTTGTACCAGGTGGTCATTAGGAAAATCATCACCTAACATTCTGTGATATATTTGCTGATGCTATGTGCTCCACTGTTGAGAATAATAGTCTGACTTATTGTTCGAAAAGAAAGACCTTATTTGCTACCCAAGGAATATGTAAGGCAAGAACAGTTTGTAGGTAGTCAACAACTAACGCCTATGTGTGTGAAAAAGTAATCCTTTAGAGTTCATAAGTTTTTTTTTTTCCCATACAATTAGGGGTTCAATGCTATAACTCCTAATGTGTGTTAAAAGAAATCTTGTACAAGAAAAGTTCCCATAGAGTTAGTAGTTCATTCTAGAACCTTCAAAAACTCCTTGGATCTGATAAATATCAATGACCTCCTGATGTCTTAAAGAATCAGGCATACTCTGAGATACAACCTTACTGATGGAAAGCTATTCCTATGTTAATCTTCTTCTTTTTTTCTTCTACTTTCTGATTAGGATCTATGTGTTAAATTTTGAAGGCATCTTGTTCTGGAGTGCTATATCAATCTCTACTTAGATACTCTTTTCTTATCTACAAGGATTTTTTTTATTTCTTTACCAATGACCTTCTCAATTTTCTGAACTCTTATGTTTTCTTTTATTTGGTTGATGGATAGATCACATTATCTGTTGGCTTATTCTCAACTACAACAAATGCAGGATTATTATGCCGATGAATTAGGAGTTTTATCGCCCAACCAGTTGCAAGTTGATCAATTATACGCTGGAGAGGTAAAACATCTTATCTGACTAATTTAATTCTACCACCTCTCTTCTTATTTATCAGGAAAAAATCTACCTCTTGTCTAAAGCATAATAAGCAATATGTACCACTTCTACATTTAGAGTTCCCAGGCTGCTACAACTTTGAAAACCAAGATAGATAGATTTGATTCTACAGTTAATTATTGAGAAATCATGCTCAACAGTGACAATAATCACTAGCTAATTTCTTCCCATCTATCTAAGTCTTGATGGCCAAAGTTACTGGGTACCTTTGCTGGTGGGGGTTAAGTGCTCGGTGTAATAATCAAGATTCCACAGGGTGGCTCAGACACCACCATTGTAAAAAAATAATTGATAAATCAATGTGTCGAAGTATTGCAAATCATTGAAAAATGAAAAAGAAACTAATAATTGATTAATAGGTCAATTTTCTTTAAATGATGGGATTGTAAGATTTTCAGTTTATCATTTCAGGTGGGCTTTCTTTCAGCTTCCATAAGATCCGTAGCTGATGCTAGGGTGGGTGACACTATAACACACTTCCAGAGAAAAGCAGAACAATCACTACCGGGATACAAGGAGGCTACTCCAATGGTTTTTTGTGGCTTGTTCCCTATTGATGCCGACCAGTATATTTCTGTTTATAAACTTTATTATTTAATATATGTATGAATTCAAATAGATTTGCCCCTATAAACGGTTGTCAACATTCCTGCAGGTTTAGTGAGCTTCGCGATGCGTTGGAGAAATTGCAACTTAATGATGCTGCATTAAAGGTAAACAAATTTTTGACTTGCAATATAAATTCTGACAGTTTCTGTTGTGTTCCTAAACTTTCTCGCAGCAATGCTTTTGAAAACTTGTGAAGCGTTATTTTTGTTGTCAGTGTTCATAATCTTGTGCATCATGTGTCCTTTGTTTTACTCTGGCTTTTATGATATATTCCCTATGTTTCAAATTATATTGGAAATGTTGGTTATGTTCAGATATATGCATTCACAGCAGTCGACCCCATTATGATCCTTTGTCAAATATTGTTTAATAAATTTTGCAGATTTATGCATATTCTTGTGTACTAACCATTTTATCTTCCGTTTTTACTTATAACAATTGTTATGGATATTTTTCATCAACTTGGAAGTTGCAAATTTGTGTAAGATTTTTCTCTCGTAATTCCAAATTTGCAGTTTGAGCCAGAGACTTCAAGTGCTATGGGTTTTGGATTTCGATGTGGGTTTTTGGGTCTTCTTCACATGGAAATTGTTCAGGTCAGAATAATGTTTGTGTTAACTTCTCTGTTAGTAACTTGGCTATGTTTTACCTTGATGTCTGTGCTTCTCATGTGCTCTGATAATCTTTTGTTTCACCAGGAAAGGCTCGAGCGCGAGTACAATTTGTCTCTAATAACTACAGCCCCAAGTGTCGTTTACCGAGTCAATTGCATAGATGGTGATACCGTAACATCTCTTGCCCTGTACTCAAACTTTTTATTCCGAGTTGTGCCTCTTTGTTCCAATGAAATTGTCAGAGCTTAGCTCTAAATGTTGACTTTTTTCAGAGTATTATAAATGGTTCATCTTTTAAGTTTTTCATCCTTTCAAGCAGTATATGTTCATGTTCCAATATTGCTACTTTGTATGGGAGACTGCCTTTTGATGTTATGTTTATATATGCATGCATCTGATCTGATCCAGGTTGAGTGTTCAAATCCATCTTTGCTTCCTGAACCTGGAAATAGACGGTCAATTGAAGAGCCATTTGTTAAGGTTGCTCTCTGAATTCGTGACTCTTCTCTAATTTTTCTTTTGTATGCGGTCTCACTTCTAACTAGTTGGGCATCTGCTTGTGATTCTTCTCCACACAGATTGAGCTGCTCACTCCAAAAGAATATATTGGTGCTCTTATGGAACTTGCTCAAGATCGACGAGGAATATTCAAAGAGATGAAATATATTACCGAGAATAGAGCATCAATCATATATGAATTGCCACTTGCTGAGGTACTAATTTGTAACTAGTTAACCAGTGCTCTGATCTAGCGCCCTTGTATATTGTAAAAGGGGGAGGGTACAAAACATACATGTCCAAAAGGATGTAAAATTTGGGTGGCTGTCGTCTTGCTCACTAGTTTTTTAGTACTTAACAATTTATGCTGTGTATTCATTTTTTAAGGATTCCATGTTGAATTTTGTTTCCTTTTTTATTTTTTATTTTTTTTAATCATGGAATAATTTCATTTTTCTTTTGCTTTTATGTAAGAACATGTATGAATGTTGAGCTGGGTCTTTCTTTGTCCGGTTATGATGTGTCAATTTTCTTCATCAGATGGTTGGAGATTTCTTTGATCAGCTAAAGTCAAGAAGCAAAGGTTATGCAAGCATGGAATACAACTTCATTGGGTAAGTCAACATAATATGCAATGTCAAGTCTATCTATGATGATTTTGATCTCCTAACAATCTGGAACTTACACCCGCTTTTAAATACTAACTCCATGTCTTGTTTTCACTTTTAAGTTCTTTGTAAACAGAGTGAAGTCATGCTTATATCACTATTGAATTGATTCGGGTAACGAGCATTCAGTTTATTTGTTAATTTTTTTCCAAGGTTAAAGACAAATTTGTATCCACGTTTTCTTTTGTACCTATCCACTCTCTCTTATATATGAGGAATAGGAGAAGTTCACATGATAAAGGAGAACATTATGAAATCTAAAAAGGGCAGCCCGGTGCACAAAGCTCTCGCTATGTGTGGGGTGCGGGGAAGGGCGGACCACAAGAGTCTATTATATGCAGTCTAACCCTGTATTTCTGCAAGAGGCTGTTTCCACAGCTCAAATCCGTGACCTCCAGGTCACATGGCAACAACTTTACTAGTTACACCAAGGCCTCCCTTCAAACGTTATGAAATCTCTTTCCACATAAAATCTGCCTATTGTTATTTTTTGTTATTCCATGAAAAAAATTGGTCTTGCTGCAGAAAGAAGATCCCTATTGTTATTCCATCAAAAAATTGTAAAAAGTTTATTGGTAGTTAGGTATTCTAGTTGGGAGTTTTTCACTGTCCATGGCATAATAGGTTGGAAGCAACAGATGCAATCTAGTTGTATTTACTTTTTTTTTGGTATCACGACTTTGACTTCAACATTCTAAACCTTACAGTTATACAGTGGGTCAAAGACCTTTTGTGGGTGTGTTTGGCTAGAAAATGTTTCTTGGAAAACAAGTTGGTTTCTTACTTATTTTCTAGTGTTTGGTAAGTAAGCAAAAAATTGTTATCTCAAGAGTATTTATATGTAATCTAGCAAAAAAGTAGGGTAGGAGGGGGTGGCGGGGTGGGATGGTCAAGGGGTAGGGGTTGGTGGCGTTGGGTGGGCGGGAGGATACAATAAACATAGAAAGTCACTTATAGAACTTGTTTTCCCTACTTCCATTAAGGAAGTCATTTTCCTCATTTTTAAGGAACTTCTTTTCCTTGAGAAAATGTTTTCCAAAATTTTTGTCCAACTAAACATGGGAAAATAAGAAAACTTTTTCCAGAAAATGTTTTCTTCCCTACCAAACACACCCAGTGTGTCTTCGCATTAAAATTATGAACTCTTTTACATGTGACCTTCGTGGTATGTCTATCTAAAGAGAGCTCACACTATTTCTGCTGCATGTGTCAAAGGCACACATTTAGCTTGATATTCTGAATCAGGTATACTTTTGGTATTTTTGTTCCTGAGTGCTCACTGTTAAGTTTAACATTTAGCTTGCTTTACTACTAAATTAGTTGGAATATCTGGATGCATAAAAAGATCTTTTCATGGATCCTCAAAGATTATTGCTGTTTAATTCATGACTTGCTAATGAGATATCCACTCTATTGTGCCTGCCAGGTATACAGAAAGTGATTTGATAAAGCTTGATATTCTTATTAATGGTGATCGTGTCGAACCCTTGGCAACAATCGTACATAAAGACAAGGTAAGGAAGGACCTTGTAACATGTGTTTGTGCTTAAAACGGAATGCAAATTCATGTAAAAGAAATGGAACTACTTAAAGTTCTTCTGGTGCACTTTTCCTTGACAGTAGAGACAGACTTGGAGCTTTTTCTCATGGAAATGATGTAAAAACTAAATTCATCCAATGTCAGCTACAGTTTACTGCACTTAACTCGGAAGAACTTCACATGCATGCCTCATGAATATAGGTTAACAAAATATAACTTTTATCTTCCACCTAAGCATTCACTAGGTACCTGAAAATAGACTGGCAGGCAATTGTTTATTGATTTTTCTGTTCTTAGTTATTGATGGAATCCAAGTCATTTCCTCCTATAATCTTTTTGACTGTTTATTAAAATCTTCAACCTTTGTACAAAAATAAAAACGATTAGTCATTGAGTCTACAGTTTGCAGGTATCTTGACTTTCTACTTTATTTACCAATCTGAAATTATTCCATCTTATTTGAGACAAATATTATCTTGGCACAGATATGATGTAACATTTGCTTTCTCTCTCTTTTTTTTTCAGGCATATTCTGTGGGAAGGGCTTTAACCCAAAAGCTAAAAGAACTAATACCCAGACAAATGTTTAAAGTACCAATCCAGGTAGTACATCTCTT
The DNA here is from genome assembly GCA_036250505.1 of Solanum acaule. Lineage (NCBI taxonomy): Eukaryota > Viridiplantae > Streptophyta > Magnoliopsida > Solanales > Solanaceae > Solanum > Solanum acaule. The sequence continues at coordinate 24,574 of JAJOOR010001197.1, forward strand.
TTCTTAGTTGATCATCTTTTTTATTTTTGTGATAATGGAAATTAAGAGTTTTCATATTTCACATTGTTTTTTTTATTCGAAGAGGAAGCGATTTTTGCATTTATTCTTGGTAGTTTCTCATTCAAATGATACATATTGTTTGTACATCATTGCTATGCTTTTCGTGCTTTGATTCTTTTCAAGGAAAAAGCCTTTGCTACTTTGGTTAGGTTCCTACTACTGTCAAATGTGAATTGAGTTAGTTATTGATTTCATGTTGCCCTTTCCTGGTTGTTTCATAAAGTATTTAAGTGAATTCTAGGAGTAGTAAATCATCAGTTAGTATGAGTCTCGCTCTAGAGTAGTGCGTCATTGTTTGGTACATATTTCACATCAATCTGATTTCATGGGTGTCTTCATTCTTTTTAGTGAAGGGATTTGCATAGGCTACACACTTTTTTCTTTTCGTTTTCTTTTTCTTTTCTATTTTGAGCTTTACGCTGAATTTTCCTATGCCTAGGAAGAGTGCTTTTATTGATTGAATATACTATACATTTGAAATAGTTATCTATCTTGTGAGAGATTTAAATTTAAGTTGATGCAATCTTTCATCTTGCGTTCCCACCAACTAGTCAATTTCTTCCTCTCCGCTCCCTGTTTTATTCCGTCATTTAGAGAGCAGTCAAAATTATCTCTTAACGTGAGTGATGCATTGTTTTTTCAGACTTATATATTACTTTTTGTGTTACGAAGGATATATGCTTGTTTGAACGTGTACTTTCAGAAAGCATAAGATTATTCATGGAGACTTTTGTATGAGCAGCACTCAGCAGACTTTTTAAAAAGAGACGTCCTGTGCTATTAATAAACCAAAACATATTCTCAATGACCTAAAAATGTGCACGTTATTGAGCAAAGCTATTAGTAATTTTAAACAACGTGGTATTATGTGTTTAAGTATCTCGACAGCATAGATGCAAGGTGAAGCAATGTTGTAGTGAATGCTATTCCCTGTCATAGCTTATTAGTTTTATTGAATGCTTAATTTGTCATGACAGGCAACCATTGGCTCAAAAGTTATTGCCAGCGAGGCTATATCGGCTATCAGGAAGGATGTTCTCGCCAAGTGCTATGGTAAGATTACAAGATGATATTAACAGTATGATATACATATTGAAATCCCTTGTAAGAATTTTCATTCTGCTGCTGCTGATTATCTAGAATTTATGATGTTTACATTGACATGTGTATGATCTCTTAGTTTTTTTTTACATTCCATCTTCGTTCATGTAGGTGGTGACATCTCAAGAAAAAAGAAACTGCTCAAGAAACAGGTACCCTGCACCCCTGTTCCCTGAAACAAATACCTTATGGGACATCCTTGTTAATTACAATTACTCGTAGTGCATGGTTAGACTGTATTTCTTAAAATATTCGCTTGTGCTGTTATTAGGTTCATGCTTACCTATGCAAAGAAAATCAAATTATTTACAACAAGATGTTCTTCCCATTTTGTTAGTTGTGCTATACGTTTAGGTTTGTTATACCTACCCATAACTAGAAATCATGTGGCATCTTTTGGAGTTAAGTATTATACCCAAGGAGCAACACTTGTAGAGAATATGGCCTTAAATTACAGATGTTGAAGGATTGAGAGCCTATCAACTGTTGCTTTTAGTTTTTTCTATGCGATTGACGATTCAATTTTAAGTGATTTCCGCTTCAGACCATAGTATCTGGCAAGTCCCTTTCTGTTTCTGGATATTCAGATCAATCCTAGGGCATATTCCGGCATTTTCAAAGTTGGCTATGACCTACTTCTCTTTTTCCGCCTACATTTCGTGTTTCTTTCCTCTACGGTTCTCCCTTCTGCCTTCTGGTGCTACATCATCTTTTAGCTTGTGTTTCTACTCTCTTTTTTTCTATAGTAAATTTTGAAAAAGTAGTATAGTCTGAATCCAGTACCTAGCTTGGTCATGTTTCCAGTTGCTATTATCCTTCAGTTCTGATCTATTCCATAGTTACTTAAGAATCTTTAATTTGGAGGAAAGCGTTGGTTTTTACGGTGCAAGAGTACTTATCAACACGTTATATATTGATTACTCTTCCCTTATCTCATACTCCGACCATTTCAATTCAAGTATCTTACTTCCACTTTGTCTTTTTTAAAAGAAACATCTCATTTTATGCTTGGTAACTCTCTAATCCCTTCATTCTACATCGCATGTTTAAATATCACAAGATTCAAAGAACATTTTGGCACATTACACACATTTAATTTAAAACGACAAGATTCAATATTCTCCATTCTAATCTTAAACTCCGTGTCTACTCAAACTGTGACGCTCAAATTGAAAAGGTGGAAGTAATATATATGAGACCGTAATCCAAGCTTACTCTTCAATATCTTCTTATGGTGATTTAGTTAACTTGATGGTGGTATCGTTTTTATTTCTGTATTTCCTTTTTCAAACTGCTTTGAAATGTTCTTTTTTAATTTGATGGTCTTTCGGAAATAGTCTATCTCTATGAGATAGGGGTAAGGTCTGCGTACACTCTACCCTTCCAGACCCGCTAGTTGTATGTAAACTGGGGCTGCATGATTATGCATAATGTTTTATTTGCTGTATCTTTTCATCAGGCTGAAGGAAAGAAAAGGATGAAAGCCATTGGTAAAGTTGATGTACCACAGGAAGCATTCATGGCTGTATTAAAACTTGAAAAAGAGGTCTTATAATTCATTTTGTGATTTTTGACGTACATCCTACCCTTGTCAGACCCCACTGAGTTTGCGGGTAAAATGCAGTAAAGAAAGTGGGGACTATATTGATTCTGATATAAATATCATGTGAATAGCTGTATGACTTGGGATTTTATTTATTTTTTGAGTTTTTTGCATTATGTCAAACACAGCATTACAGTGAATGAATAGCTAATTCAGATTGAGAAGTTCCTATTTTAGTGACATTGTATATAAAGGAACAATTGTCTTTTGTTAATTACAGTTGATTTTTTAATAGAAAGTCTGATCACAAACAATTCATTATGCTTGCAGACTGCAGTAGTTATGGTGGAAATATTTTTTATGCGGTATTTGGTGTATTAAAAATAACATATATTACATAATTTCTAAAAAAAAATATAAACTCCACAAATACGAGGGAAAAGATGTGAGAAATGTTTTGAGGGATAATTGGTGACTTTAATCATATTAATGCATGCATTAATACTCCTTGCATTGTTAATATCATAGTTTTCAATGTAATAGTAGTATACATGCTGCAATATCAAATGGAGTACACAAACTTAATACATGTATTATTTTTTCTATTACATCCAAACTTAATACATGTAGTATTTTTTCTATTACATCCTATCAAACGATCCCTTAATGAATGAAATCTTTTTAAGAAATTGCACTCTATTTTTATTTTTTTTAATGATTTGCCCTCTCTTTTTTATGTTTTCCATCCGGTGTCTAGAACCCACATTGAAGCTCCGACTAAATTCGAATCGCGCTCTGCAGGACCCATAGTGAAAAGAAATTAATCAAGACGAGCCTAAAAACTGAGTCTATTACGAGTTAATATCTTCATTAGAGAAATTTAAATAATCCGGTTACTACTCAAGCTAATTTAATTTTAATAGAATTAGCATAGTAGCTTTCGAAGCTGAAACTGGCAATCGGTGTTAATCAACACAAAGTGGAAAGAAATGTGACTTTTTAGTTGATATTAATATAATTAAGTGATTAGTTTTTTTTTAAAAAGTGATTTTTATGTAATGAAAAAACAAAAATAATGATACTATTTTGTTCTACATCCATATTTATAGCAACAAGACACTATAATCGAAAGGCAAAAACAAAAACTAAGAATAAATCTAATATAATGACACTGTTTGACATAAAAACCATTGCAAGCTCAATCAGTCAGGTGTTGAGTTAAGATCGATTTGTGGAATTAAACAAATGACGAGATTACATATATACCCTCATCACGTAAGATTACACCGGATATGTTGTTGTTTTGCCGGTGAACCCTTGGATGCAATTGTTAAGACCTTCCTGTCTTACCTAAAAAGGTTACACATTGTACATTGTAGAAGAGCTTCACATCTAACATCACGTTTCAACTCTAAACACTTTGTTTGGATGATTGTTACGTTTCGTTTCATAATGTATCATATTATACTGTATTATCTTGATGAATACTACAACATCTGGAGAGATAGTATCGTTTTCCGTAGTTACACAATGCCACACACGTGAGCAATTTGAAGGACAAATCTATATGAAAAGTAGGGTATGTAGATCTTACCCCTACCTTATGGAGATAGAGTGACTGTTTTCAAAAAACCCTCGGCTCAAGTATCGCATAACAAAGCAGTGCAATAATTGAATTAAAACATTTCTTGGTAAAATGAATAACAAATCAAAACTTTAGAAAGAGTTTTGCCTCAACTATGGTTGAATTATCTACAGATATAGGCACCATGGATTCACCAAGCATAAGAGATATGCTACACTTATAGCTAAGACTGCCACACTCATTCTTACAAGATGCACAGGTATAAACCTACAACAACCAAATATTAACACTTTATATAGACAACGTTTTCGGATTTATAGAGCACCTTACAAATGAAATCCGAAGCCTTTGAGGTTCAGCTGAGCCCCAAGAACCTTGCTGACACATCTACGAGCTCCAAATAGTAAACGTCCGATCAGCAGAGGTAATCCCTGAAGAAAAGAACCAAGAAGTTAAGGTTAAGACAACGTTCAGCCAAGTTAACTATCAGCATTGACAAGATAATAACGTCTAGCTTGGACGCATTGATGTTCTGAGAATGGCAAAGGGAACAAGCAAATTTTCTTTCTTATATTTTTGGTGATAAATTTGAGAGCAGGGGGATGACAGAGGCAGATCCAAGATTTACGATTTATGTGTTCAACCTTTAAGGTTCTTATCGTTGAACCCATTGTATTTTTGAAATCATGGGTTCAACAACAGCAAGAAACCCAGTGTTAGTTCCATAAGGAGGGTCTAGGGGGTAGAGTGTACGGCTGTACGCAAACCTTACCCCTACCTTGAGGAGGTAGAGAGGCTGTTTCTGGAAGACCCTCAGCTCGAGTAATGAGCATCAGAGTACATTGGGTTTTTTGTTGAACCAGTACCAATATCTGGATCCGCCTCTGGGGTACGTGATGATTTAAGGAGCAAGAAAATATAGCAACTATGTCTTGAAAAACGTTTTTGCTTAGCATGTTTCGAATATTCAGAAAGTGCAGAAATGATTTACATTCTCCAGCAAGTTCCCTGGAGTGGTGGAATGAGTATAAACCTTAGCAGCCTCAACGCAGAGTTTAGGAACTCGCTCTCACAAGCTTCACTTGAAGAACCTTAAATGTCCGCCGTTAATTAGGTAGTTGAGCAAAAGTACCACTATTTGGGCTACAACCCCCGACCATCATCTTCTCATAAATGGCATATGCACCATCTGGATCACCAGACTTGCTGTACCCTCTAATAAGAGCATTATAAGTAAAAACATCGGGTTCAAGACCGAATTGCTGAAGTTCTTCATACATCCTTCCAGCCTCCTCCAACATTCCAACAATCCCAAGATTGAATATCAAGGTATTATAGGTATAAAGATTCGGGGTGATTCCTCTGCTTTTCATCTCATCAAGAAGATGCAGCGCTTCCTTCATTTTACCGGATTTCCCAAGACCGTTGATCATAAGGTTGTAAGAAATCAAATCAGGATCAAGACCAGCTGATTTTAGTTCCTCAAAGTAGTGCAAAGCATCATCCACCTTCCTGGCAGAGCATAGACAATCTACAAGAATGGTGTACGTCTTTAAATCGGGTCTAACTCCTTCTTTATTCATTCTGTTAAAGAGATCACATGCAGCTTTCAGATCACCGGCTTTCCCAAACCCATTTATGAGAATGTTGTAGATAGCGGAATTCGGCCTGCATCCGTACTCCGCCATTTCCTCAAAAAAGTCCTTTGCTTTGTCGAAATTTTTAACTTTCAAAAGCCCATCTATGAGAGGACCATATGTACAAGGAGTAGGTGTAAACCCTAAACTTACAAGATCATAGTAAAAATCCATTGCTCTCTCTACTTTATTAGACTTCACCAAACCAGAAATGAGAATATTGTAAGTTATCGCGATCGGCTTACATCCTCTGTGGAGCATCTCCTCATACAGCTCAAAAAGTTCATCAACCTTCCCAGACTTTCCAAGTTCATCAAGAAACAAATTATAGGTATAAACATCTGGGGCACAACCGGCGGCATTTTTCATCTCCTTGAAAAGATGCCACGCCAATTCTTTAAGATTAACATTCAGAAGTCCTTCAACCAAGGGATAATATGATCTTAGTGTTGGACGAATACCGAATGTGTTCTTGAATTTAACAAAAAGATCATGAGCATCAAGGGCTTTTTTTTGCTTGCAAAGGACTCTAATAACAGGCACTATTATTAAGTCACTTCTGCAAATATGATACGATGCCAGCTTTTCCGCAAAAGAAATGGAATGATCTAATTCAGCTTCACCCAAAACACCTTCCATCAGTTGCAGCCAAAAGGATCTATCTGACCTGTTCAAAGCCTGGTTAACAAATCCGTCCACAATCTTAACAGCATCCTCAACCAAACCGTCTTTCACAAGAATAGGTAGAAGAGCATATACAGTTACACAGTCAGGATACATTTTCTTCTTCATCTGATGGAATAGCAAAAATGCTTCGGTTACCCTTTTTTCTTTAGCCAACCCAAAGATTACAGTGTTATAACTGAAAACATCTGGAAAGAAATTTGGTCCTGTCATTTGATAAAGCAACGTCAAGGCGGTATCAACCTCACCATTCTTGCAAAGACTATCTAAAAGTGTATTGTAAGTGATTGTGTTAGGAGCACACCCGTGAAGAGCCATGCTATCAAGTAACTCATAGGCCTCTCGAATCTTCCCCTCTTTTCCTAATCCAGCCAGTAAAGTGTTGTAGGTCACAACAGTAGGAGTCAGTTTCATATCCTTCAATCTGTAAAACGTTGCCCACGCGTCACTAGCCCGACCATCCTTATAAAGTATGTCGATCAATGAATTGACTACAATTACATCAGGATCACAACCACTTTCTATCATCTCAGAGAGTAATTTAATGGCTTCATCAACTTTCCCTGCATTACTATAGCATTTCATCATCATGTTGTAGGTGATAGAATTTGGAACATATCCACTCTCTCTAATTCCATCAAATATCCTTTTCGCCTCTCCAAGCCTTCCCATTTCTGCTACACTGTACAAAGATGCATTGCAAGCAACAACATTAGGCACGATTCCATGAGCTTTCATCTTCTCAAATGTTTCAAGGGCTTTATCAGGCTCACCTGATTTTCCGTAGTAGTCAATAAACAGGATATACGTGTAAGCTGTAACCTCAACTCCAAGAGATTCCATGCTATCAAACACCTCCAATGCTTCATTAACTCTCTTCTTTCTTAGCAGGCCCCTAATCAATGAATTATAAGTATGAAGATTTGGTAAGATCCCTTTTTCCTTCATTACATCTAATGTAGCAAATGCTTCACTAACCTTACCTACTTTGCACAAAGCATCAACAAGTATGGTAAAAGAGATGACATCCGCTTTATAACCATCAGCCTCCATCCTGTCCAAGAAGTCCCTTACAGAGTCCAAGTCACCACGATCACTAAGCCTATCTAGCAAAGTGATGTAAGTCACTCGATCAGGTTTTTGGCACCCATCTTTCATCTTGAAAAAGACTTCTTTAGCAATATCTAGCTTGCCAGCAATGCAAAGAGAATCAATGAGGACTGTGTAAGTAACAACATCTGGAGCACAGCCTTCATCATCCATTCTCTTTAATACAGCACAAGCATCATCGATCTTTCCAGCCCTTCCAAGCACTCTAATGCAAATGGTAAAAGTATAAATATTCGGTCTTAATCCCATACCTTCCATCTCACTTAACAATCTCATGACTGTTTCAGTATCCCTTCTTTTACCACACGCAACCATTAGCGCAGAGTATGTTTTAAGACTAGGCTTAAGCTTTTCCGAAATCATCCTTCTATGAACCTTTAAAGCTTCCTGCCAAAACCCTGCTTGAAGAATCAAATGAATCAACCCGTTGTACGAGTAAGCATTCAACACAAACCCTGCTTTCTTCATCCTTTCAAGAGCAAACGGAACTTCCCGTATCCCTCCCCTTATATGAAGACCCTTGAATATAATCAAATAAGTATCCAAACTCCTATATATTATCTGTTTTTGCATCAAATCAAACACTACAGCCATATCATTAATCCTCTCAAGAACCCTCAAATACTCCAACATGTAATTACATGTCTCTGTAGTATGCACAACCCTAGGCATCTCCGCTACGGATTTAAACAAAGCTAAAGCTTCAGTTGGTTCCGAAATCGACCTCAAGTTCCTCAATACTCCCTCAGCAGATATGCCATTTCTAGGTTTTCCATTTACCAACACAACATCATTGGAACATTTCATAACAAAACTTGAAGTAACCACATATTTTTTCCTAATTTTATTACAATTCAACACAGACCCACCTGGGAAAAAATTCAAGTTCCTAGCCAACACATCATTGGAACATTTCATAAAAAATGTTGAAGCACCCACATGTTTTTTCCTAATTTTATCACAATTCACCACAGACCCACCTGGGAAAAAATTCAACTTCCCAGCCAACACAACATCATTGGAACATTTCATCACAAATCTTGAAGACCCCACATGTTTTTTCCTAATTTTATCACAATTCAACCACCCATTACCACTAGTAGATTGTCTAGTCTCAGTAACAGATACACAATTGAAATTATTGCAGCAAATTGCTGAGGAGCTAAGTACAATCACACCCATGGAAAAAAGAAAGTAAATTTATATGCAAAAACTTACATGAGCACAATCTGAACAAGTTCTGCATAAGAACTGTATAATCATGAGGCAAAAAGATTGCTTTTCGGGTGATTATGGAGTTGGGACTGAAGTAAACATGTGGGTTGGAATTTTGAGCGAGGATGAGGAAGACGTGGATATTTTAGAGCAATTTGTGGGATAAAATTTTAGTGCATTTTGCTTGGATTTAGGAAAATAAGGGGGAAAAGTGAAAAAAGGAAAGTTTTTTTCCTTTTCGAGGAGCCCGATTAAATTTGAATCTATATTTCAGGTCCGTTAGGGGTGACGCTATGTAATGACCTGGTTGGTTATTTTTAGAATGTTTCGTGAATTTACCATTTTGCCCTCCCAATAATGACCTCGAGTTGTTTCTAATTGATTTCGAACTTTGAGTATTAAGTTGTGAATTTTTGTGAGTATTGAGTTTGAAAAGTTAAAGCTGGCAAAAAGTGGTTTTCAGTGTCTTTTAGAGTTTTGAGTATCGGAATGAAATTTTGTCGATTTCATCAGTTTCGAAATAGGGAATCTGGTATGTGGGAGTTGTCGGTTTCAGATTTGGAGTCCTTTTGAGGATTTGAGATCTTAAGTTGGAAAATTGTGGAAATTTAGCATTTGAGTTGACTTTGGATAACATTCAGGGTTAGGAAGCTCGGATCGGAATTTTGAGAGTTCCTTTGGATTCAATGATGATTTTAGGCCTAAATGAGGTTTTGGTTGATTTTTGAGAGGTCGCGTGCTTAATTTAGCCTTTTTAGGCGTTGTATTAGTTTCTTGTGACTTTCACAAATGTCGGGTCAAAGAGACCTCAAATTTGTATTTCAATGGTTCCATTAAGTTTGGAACATCGAATATAATCGATTTTCATATATGGTTTGTGTGTACGGGGTTTTGAACAAATCCTGAGGGTCATTTCGATGTTTTGAGAATTGGTTGGTTTTTCTGATGTTGGTGTGCTTCGTTTTCGTGACGGGTGCCTCGCGATCGCAATGTTCGCGAAAGCGATACCCTGATAGTGAAAGTGAAAGGCCCCGTGAGGCTTGGTTCGCTTAAGCAAACCATGGGTCACGATCGCGATGTTCCCGAAAGCAAACCTTGGTTCGCGAAAGCGAAGGTCCCCACTTTTGCGGGGTTCGCTTAAAGCGAACCTATGACCGCAAAGTGACATCAGAGAAGGGTTTTGACCTGCAATTTCAAGGTTTAAGCTCAGTTTTTTCATTTTTGAGCTTGGTAAATTCTTGGAAGCGATTTTTGAAGAGATTTCTTGTGCTAAATCATTTGGGTAAGCTTTTGTGATCCTAAAACTTTATTTCTCTTTGATTATTTATGGATTTTAACATCAAAACTTGAGATTTTGATTGACAAATGACAAGGTTTTTCAAGAACTCAAATTCTAAATTATAATGGAGATTGTGAACTGATTTTAATTCCTTTATCGAAATGGTTGTCACCAATGGGTTCCAAATGCCTCGGGTAATGATTTCATGTAAAGGATTTTGGATTCAAACTTCATTTTCGAAACTAGGGTGTGGTTAATTGGTCTATTTTCAAAGTATTTGATGTGGGTATTGTTGTTTCCGGAAATTTATTGTGAATACTTGATTGATATAGATTGTGTGACCTAGGACATTGGTCAGAATGGGAAGATTCAAGTCTTAGAGTGAGTAGTTGGTTGAATTAAGGCAAGTGATCTCCTAAACCTTGTAATCTAGTAGAATACGTTTATTTCCCTTCATTGCGCGTGTGTTGGGAGTAATAGAAATGAGGTGAAACGTTCATTGTTCCATTTGATAAATCTTAATGAATAAAAAATGGGTGGAATGAAAAGGCCATGTGTTGATACTAATGCTTGTTGCCTGTTGTGGCCCCTATTTGATTGATTGATGAAATGCTTTGATAGTATGAATGTGGACTTGAATTGCTTGAATTGTTGTCTCATCCTTATGGTGTGAACTTGTTTATGTGTATTGATTGTTGTACACCGTGGTGAGACATGTGATATAAAGTCGATGGAAAATGATTCCGGCTAGTGATATGATATAAGTCAATGGGAAGTGGTTCTGACTAATGATATAAAGCCGATTAGAAAATGGTTTTCGGCTAGTGATATAAAGCCAATGGAAAATAAATTCGGATAGTGATATAAAGCCGATGGAAAATGGTTCCAGCTAGTGATATGATATAAAGCCGAGGGAGAATGATTTCGGCTAGGATAATGTACCAAAGAAAAATGTTCCGCCTAGTGATAATGTGACGAAGAAAAATGGTTCTGGCAAGAGTTTGATTATTATGATTCGATACATTTTTATGTTTATGCTTGACCTACTCGTTATTTGTGATTGATCTACTTGACTTTGAGATTGACTTACTTGATATGTGTTGGTTGTTGAATTGTGACTATTTGACTGTGATTATTGAGCCTTCTGAGTTGTGTATTGTAGAACTGTTATGTTAGCTGATTTCTGTGCAGGTTGTAGTTTGAATAGGTTCAATTGGGATGAAAGGAGTATTCAATTTCTAGCTTGTTTCCTTATTTATTAGGTTATTTGTTGTGTACCGCGTTGTTGGTACTCACTCCTTGCCTCTATACTTGTGTAGGTTCTGAGCCCGATATCGTGTGATTGCTTTTCTTCTCCCATTTACGAGGCTTGTCGAAGAACTATTGTGAGGTAGCTTCTTGTCATCTCGGTGGACCCTCTAGTTCTTCTTTTATGCTTTGTTCTATTTGAGAAACAAAGACTTGAGACTTGTATTTGTTTCTTAATTCGACACTTTATGGATTAGTGACTTGTACACGTGACAATCAGGTTTTGGGGTGTTAATAGAATGAATAAGCTTTCCGTTTTTACCTTGTTCTTACTTTATCTTTCCAATTTTCTTTCGTTTTCGTTGGATTGAGACTAACTTGTCTTGGTGGGACTAGACAAGTGTCATCAAATTCATTTTTAGGTCGTGACAAATAGTATCAAAGCCCCAGGTTCATAAGTCTCACGTGTGTTCAAGCCAAGTCCAAGTAGAGTCTTGAGGAACGGTTCAGAGACGTCTGTACTTATATTCGAGAGGCAATGAAGATTGTTAGGAAACTTTCTTTGGTTTACCCTTTCTTATCGTGTGTGGTTACCTTCGCTAGTGCTAAGTTGTTGTGTGTTATTTTGACAGATGCCGAAGACCAGAACTTTTGTTTCCACTGGTAGAGGGGAGACAATCTCCGAGGCTGTTACTAAGACCCAACTAGGGGTAGAGGTAGGGGCCGAGCTAGGGCACCAACCAGGGTCGAGCTGAAGAGGTCTCTCCTGAACTATAAGATAAGATCACCATGTTCGAGGATACTTTGTTGAGGATGCTGAGTGTGTTAGAGAACTTCTCTCAAGGTGGTACGACAGGTACACCACATAATTCTCATACGAGGGTAGGGGTGCAGACCCGAGAGTCAGCAACATTAGGCTGTAGTTATCCTTGATCAGGGGTATTCTTGGTCTTTTTCTCTTCTTAAAAATAAAATATTTATCTTTTTTGGCTTAGATTTTTGTGTGTGTGCATTCCTATGATTGTACTGTGTTTAAGAATAAAACTTTCATCTTATTTAACTTAAAAATAAAATTTTCGTCTTAAGTTTGTTAAAGCATATATCACTTTTAAATTGTAAAATAGAAAGTTACCTACATGTTAATTGATATATAATTTTACAAAACTTTCAAGTGACTAAAAGAATATATAATTAAAAATATGTAATTCTACAGTAGAGAAATCAAAATATAAATAAACATAAGAATTAGTCAAATAAATTCATAAATTAAATTATATTTATATAGCATAATTTTTTAATGAAAAATATAAAAAATTATCATAAAAATAAGAAACAGTGAAGGTTGTGAATGTTATTATACATGATATTTAAAGTAATGTGAAAATACAAGGATATGTAAAATAATGTACAAAAAGAGTTTAAAGAGATACTCTGTCATTTTATCTTTTTATTCCGAGATAAGTTATCCCGACATCATTATTCAACTCAAAGATAGGGATAACTTATTTCAAGACTAATTATTAATTCTGGGATAAGTTATTCCAGCTTTGCAATCAAACAAGAAATTAAAGAATGCTCAAATTTTATCTCGAGATTAACTTCTCTTATCCATCACACAAAACGACCCCTAATCATTCTGGAATGTAAGAGAATTACTCTAGTACTATATTTTTTAAAAATTATCGGTCATTTTAAAGCTACAAGATTACTTCAATGTGAAAAATGTTATCATTACAATTTCCAAAAAGTATTGATCATTTTTAAAGCTACAAGACTACTTCAAATAATGCACTTACTTATTTTATTTAGGAATAAGGCACAAGTACCCCCTAGACTATGACAGAAATCCTAGAGACACACCTTAACTAAATTAAAGGTTCTATTACCCCCTTGAACTCATTTTTTTTTAGTAATTTTGCACACCTTTTAGATTGCGTGGCACACTCCGTGACTCCACACAGTTAAGTCGCGTGAGAGATATTTAGCTTACGTGGCATACTCCGTAACTCCACTCATATAGTATGAAATAATTTTTTTTATTTAAACTAAATTTGGAAGCACAAAATTTTCATTCACAAAGAGAGTGACAATCTTTTTCATTTAGGTTCTATTACCCCCTTGAGCTCATTTTTTTTGTAATTTTGTACACCTTTTAGATTACGTGGCACACTTCGTGACTCCACACAGTTAAGACGTGTGGGAGATATTTAAATGCCACGTGGGAGATATTTAGCTTACATGGCATACTCAGTGACTCCACTCATATAGTATGAAATAACTTTTTTTATTTAAACTAAATTTGGAAGCACAAAATTTTCATTCACAAAGAGAGTGACAATCTTTTTCATTGAGTAGGGGTGTGCACTATTCAGATTAAATCGAATAACCAAACCAAATCAAATCGAATTCTTATTTGGATTGGTTTTTTGGTTTTTTTTTCTGACTGGTTTTGGATTACTAAATTACTTTGTTTGGTTTTTTGGTTTGGTTTCGGGTTTTAAAATATAAAAACTGAAAAACCGAATACATATATATATAATGTTTAGGTTAAGAATTAAGTTGGAGTTAACCACTTTTGTCCCTTTTTGGTTATTGCCTTTCATGATGATTATGTTTATATTTTATGTTTGAATTACATCTATAATAGGTATATTAAGGTTTACTTATGATTTATATTATAAAGTATATTTAAGGGACTAAATATTATTACTTTGGTTATGTTATTAATTATTGACATTACCAAATAACCAAATCGAAAAAAGCCGAACCGAATAGAGGAAAACCAAACCAAACCAAATTTATTTTGGATCGGATTGGGTTACACTTTTACAAAACCAAAAACCGAAAAATCCAAACCGAATAATGCAAAATCAAACCGAAAAACAAAATGCACACCCCTATCATTGAGCAGTGTAGAAATTTTTAGTTTTATTAAAAAATTATCTTGTTAAATTTTTGGTATTCTTTGCCTATCATTCAATCCCATAACAGAGTATATCAATCAATGATATTTAAAGTGTAAATTCAATAGTCCATTAACAGAGATTGTTCCCATAATAATTGAAGATTATTTATATGAGCAAGACTAAATAGATAGTAGGGATATATTTTTTAAAGTGCACTTTTTATTAAAAAAAAATTAAGAATTGTGCAGAACCATAATTAAAAAGAAACAGAAGAATTATCTATCCAATAATAGTTGTCCACTATACTATTTTGGGATGTCCAACAATACTTGTTTACCTTATGAAATCAATAGATAATTTTACACTTAGTTTTTAATTTACCCTTATCATTAATTATAGTCATTTCTCTATTATATTTTTCAAGACATTGTATTTATTACTCTTGTGTCCCAAATTACTTGTCCATTTTTAAATTGACACGCCTATTTAGAAAATAATAATTGACATAGTAAGTTGACCATTTTACCACTAATGATTATGAAGTGAATTAATTTAAAACTTAAGATTTTCAAGAAATTCTACATTTTTCAAAATAATTAATTAAGGATATAATACGTAAAAAAATTGTTCTTTTTTTATTTATCAAAATGGACAAGTAATTAAGGACAAAAAAAAAGGAAAAGTAGACAAGTAATTAGGGATAGAGGGAAGATATTCAAGTACTCCCTGCATCCCATAGTATAAGTCACCCTTTTCCATTTGCACTTGCATTAAGAAATAAGGTAATTTTGCCCTTATTTAATGTTTGCTTATGACAACTTTGTAATAAATGATGAACGTGCCAATATGTGATCGGGGTAGAAAAAGACTCTCTCTATTACTTTGAGAAGACCTACGACCAATCGGTTAACAGCCGACCGCTCTCCGAGTAGTGGGTACCTCGTAGGACCTCGACCCGCTATCAATCCTATTTTCTGTCGTTAAGGTGGAGAACTGAACCAAGAATTCTCTTTCTTCATCATCACCAGACTAAACCAAAGATTGCAGCTAGACACGTCATTGCTTCTTCTCCGGGAAAAGAAGCCATGGGCAGCGTCTGCTTCGGCGCAAAGCTCCCTAGAAAGAAAGATTTCCTCTCTTAAAGATGCTTTCTTCCTATAATAGAAGTCAAACTCAACAGCTCTAGCAACTACTTCAACCTGGCGGTTCTTCGGTCTCCGCTTTTGTTGGTGTGCCGCGTGTTAAGAAGGCGGAGACCGCCCCAGGCTTCACCCTAATTCCCATCTAAGGTTGAATAAGATTAGCTGTGCCCGGGTCAAGGAGATTCGATTTGCTTGGTTGGGTTCTTTACTGACAAGTCGCTAACTTGCTTATCACTTGGTTAGCATTTGGGTCAGCGGTTCCAGTGACTCAAGGAATAGCATGACTACTTGATGAAATCTGGAGGGAAGTGGCTTGCTGTCATGCTGGCAAAAGCAGGGGTTTCGGTCGGTTTTACCTACTATTGGATTTGAACCAATGAGACTCCGCAGCTGCGGACCGGGCACTATCACTCTGCTGGCTGTGGCCGAAAAGAGAGGTTCTCCGACCTAAGGCAGCCATCAAACCCTGTCGGATGTCTCACCCGAATGAATTAGTTGGTACTAGCCACCGCGTCCTTCCTTGTGTGTCGGAGATATAAAGCGAGTGCATAAACCCTCGTCGGGATAAACAAGCAAGGGTTTCATCCTCTACTTATGGGAATGCTACTTCGAGAAATGCTGCTTCAGGAGGCTGTTAGCAGGATAAGGCGAGAAAGATATTGAGCCGAGAAGACTAGTAAAAGGAAGGAGCCTGAGTCGTGCGGCCCCAGGTAACGCCTAGTTTAGTGTAGCACTGAGCATGTTGGGGGATTAGGCGGCAGTTGAAAGAGCCCGAAACCACCAGCCACCCCGACCTAATTCATGGTTAGCGGCTTTAGAGATAGGGGCGAGGGCACCCTCAAGCACAACTGATCCAAGCTTGCAGGATCAAGAGGCGCCATCTGCCTTATTATGTCAACTTTGACCTCGACCGAGCCACCAGGAGACTGGTAGTCGTACTAACAGGCTTGTTCCCGGCTATTGCATCTTCCCTGCCACCGCTGGGGTTTCCAGCAGTGATAGCTGAACTGCTTCCCCTGTAGCCGTCAGCTCGTTCTTGCTACTGGTTTATTCCTGTCCCACTTCTGCAGGAAGAGTTCCAGCCTTTGTTGCCCCTCGGTAGTTAATCGTAACGTTTCGATCTGGGGGTCAGGAGCAGAGGTTGTAGTATCGTAGCCAATGCAGGCCGAAGTGTTTGGCCTTTCCTTCTCCGCGAGGGGACAAGAGGTTCCACTCATCAAAGTGTTCTAACCGCTGTCAGAAGACGTGAAGTGAGGGCCAGCCTTCGCCTTCTTCAGTGGCCAAGTTGAAGCCATCATTCGCACTTGCTACTGTCTTGGTGTTCCAAGGCTTCCTTTTGAGAAGTGTTAGAACAATGGATCCTGCAAGGAAAGCAGCCTACTTGTAGGGCACTGTGTACTCCGAGACTGCTAGTGTTGTTGGTGACATTGGTCGTCCCAAGGCAGCAGGATGTATGGTATAGGGCGGGTTAAACGTGCCATAAATGGGCTTTTAGTGCGAGGAAGAGAGATAAGCAGTTGGTCGGGAATAACGGCTCTGTTATGAAAGGGACGTACCCGAGAGGTGGAACATAGCGGATTGAAGTTTGAAGAAAGGGAGGGAGAAGGAGCCTTTGAGCCCCGTCACTTCTTTTGCGACTGGTGTGTTTGAATTCAGCCTCTCGTTAGGTCTCCAGGGTGTGACGGGCGGTGTGTACAGGGCCTTGAAAATAGCTGCAAAACAAAAACCGAAAGCCCGTTTCCACAATAAGAAGAAAAAGCTGAATTTGCTATGAAGCACTAGCTAGGCAAGTCAAGCCAGATAGAAAGCCTTGGAACACCAAGACGTGTTCGTCAACGATGAAAGCCGCTGAACTTCTATCTTCCTCCCCCGTGACGTTCCCAAAGCGTCCTTCTATTTTATCGGGAGGAACGAGCCCAGGTACCTCCCACTCTTTTTGGGTATCCTGGAGAAGCAGTTCCGTTCGTAGCTTGGCCTTTTTCGATTTCGTTAGATTTCAAAAATATAAATGCATTTGGATGACTATTTTAAATTTTACTTTTTGGAGCCAAACTTTTTCACTAATTGATCCAAATTTTTTTAAAAATCAAGTTTTTTCCCACCTCAATTTTCCTATATATTTTGTGTAAAATATTTTTTTATATTTTTATATATAAATTTTTAAAGCAAACATGACAACATCAAAAAATATTCAAATTCCATTACTTCAAATTGATCTAAAGTTTCCTGCTGAATTTGATGTTATTGATAATGAAATTAGACGACAAATGAATTTTAGTTCTAGTTCGCCAAATCATTTGTTTTTTTAATTTAAATGGTGCATAACTCCTTTATTTGGATCTTGATTTTTCTCAATTTGGCATTCACATGTTTTGGTTGAGTCTTCTATTTTTACGTCCTTTAAACTTTTTGAAATGTCATCTTCCTTGATAAAATTTGTTGAAGCTTCAACTTTCAAGATTATTTTTGAATTTTTTTTCATCTTTTATTTTTAATTTGTTTGTTGATATTTTTTTTCAAAATCAGATTTTATAGAATAAGTAGTAAATAAAGAAAGTAGTTAATAAATGAATGAAGTACTCTCCTAATGAAATTAATTACTTGTAGATTTCCTAGGTTAGTCAAAGTAAATACATTTTCAAGATTAATTAATTAATTAATCAATCAAGGGTATAATGGGCAAAATATGGTAATTTGTGCATAAATTTTATAAAATGATATATATTGTGGTCCAACTATTTTTAGAAAGGGGTGACTTATAATATGGGACGGAGAGAGTAGTAATATAGTAAAATTATCCTTCTATTTATAGTTTCTTAAAAGGTGTGCAAAGTTAATAGTGAACAAGTATTATTACAAGAGGATTAGTTGATTGTTTATTTTAAATTGAGGGCGAGAATTCAATTTTCATCTTGTAATTTTTTATCCAATTTTTTCTTCTTCGCCTTCAAATTTTTTTTCAAAACAAAGGAAAGAAATGAGAAAATGGATAAAGTGATTATAAAATAATTAATCAGACCAATCAATTGAGTTATTAAAAATTATTTGATAGAAAATATAACACTAATAAAGGACGACATAGTATATATACTTATCTCGTTCATGTCAACACTTTTAAGTTTCCATTTCCATATTCTCTATAACAAACTTGTAGTACACAGTTATGGCGAAAGAGTAGAGAAAAGTGAAATTCCATTGAAACGCCATTAACACAATCTCATCGAAGCTTTTTTTTTTCTTCTGATTCATACATAGGTTTTCAAAAATGGAAGCAGCAGCTGTTTCAGTTGTAGACAAGTTAAAATCCTTTGCAAAATCTACGCAGGATTTCGCGTCCGTCGTGTTCCGCAACCGCGAAGTTTCCAATCGCAGCAATCCGGTAAATTAACTCTGTATTTTCTTTTTCCGGTCATTGTATAGAGATCCATTTGCGGATAGATTGTTAGAAGTAAAATTTTGGCCTACAATGTGGCCTAATTGTCAATGAAGACTAGGTGCTTTCTTGCTATTTATCTTAGTCTTGATGGTTAGAGTTAACTGGTGCTTGTGTGAGTTGTTAGACAAAGACACTAGTGATCTCTTGTTATCTGTTCTAGCTTTGATGGATTGCTTGTGTTAGTTGTTACAAAAACATTATTGATTTCTTGTTATCTGTTCTATCTTTGATGGACAAATTTACTTGATGCTTGTTGTTTGTGTGAGTTGTCAGACAAAAAATACTAGTGATTTCTTGCTATCTGTCTTAGTCTTGGTGGATAGAGTTACCTGGTGTTTGTTGCTTGTGTGAGGTATTAGGTATCTTGTGAAACTAGTGGAGGTGCTTGAAAGTTGGCTACGATTATCAAAAGAGATAATTTAGAGACCCATTTGTTCCTAGTATGCATTGTTAAAAGTAAAATTTTGGTGTCTCAGTAAGATTTTTAATTTAATTTAATTTGGAGGTTGAAAATTAGGGTGGAAGTTTAGTAGGTAGTTGAGAGTTTACTAGTGTTTCTTATAAGATTTATTATTCTTACTCTCATACTATCTTATTTTTCGATTTGATTATTACTTGTTATTTCCTTTGCTTCGGCTATCTATTTGTTGTTTCTATTGTTTTGTTCTCCAGTATTTTTGACTTAGCTTCTTCACTGCCATATTTCCTTTTGATAACTAATTTTTTTTTTTGTTTTTTGAAACTGGTAAATGTGTATTCCTCAGCATTAAGGACATGCTGGACACCATAAAAAAAAGTTAGATAAAAAAAAAACAGCAACTAAAAAACAAGATACTTACAGAGATCTTAATAAATCTACAAACTGATCTATATCCTCTAAACCTACTTTTTACACCGAAAGTAGAAAGATATGTTTGATAACTAATTTGATATGTTTTATTCAAACCGGGGACCTTTACCCAAGGGAGAGGGGTAAGTTGTGTATACACTACCCTCCCTAGATCCCAATTGTGTGATTACACTGGGTATGTTGTTGTTTTCAAGTATTAGTTCGGATACATTTCATTGTTTCCCTATACAAGCTGATTGCCAGTCATGATATAAAAACCTATTTGCTCTAGTATGCGTTGTCAAGTAGTAACGTTGTGGTGTCTCATTAAGGTTATTTAAGTTTCATTACATTTGTTTTCAAGTAGTAGTTTGATAATTTTGATTTTTTTCACCTGTTGAAGCCGATTGACCTATAGAATATGAGTAAAGAAAGTAGAAAGAGACTTATGCTATGCTGGTTTTGTTCAGCGGAATGGATTACTTCTATTGGCTTTATCAGTTGTTTTGTATTTGGATATTATGAGGTTACATCTCTGTTGGGATGGACACTAGATGTTCTTTTTGTTTTTGTTTCTTTTAACAATGATATTTAGAGGTTCCTCGACTAACAATGGTATTGATTTTGTTCCCAAACATTTAGGTTGATGGAAAGAATTTACTTAGTTTTGCATATGTTATAATTAGGATTGGACCCTTGATTCCCTAGATTGTTAAAAAGAGGAAGGTTGAGGGACTTGTTCTTAGGTCACAGATTCGATCCCTGTGCCAAGTGAACTAACTACTAAGTCCTGTAATTAAGTTGAGGAGGATTGAGACTAGAGGGGAAAATCCATCATCCCCGAGTTTTGAAGGCTATGGTGTTGGCCCAAAGAGCAGGCTCCTTGTGAAGTTCACAGTCATAAAAGAAAATTGTTAAAATGGCTCTTTGAATTGTAGGCCACCCTATTGGGAAAAAGAGAACACCATTGGATCACATATATATTATATTCAAATTCCCAACTTAGGATCCTAAAAGAATGTGCAGTAAAAGTTATACAGAGTGAGGGATCCAAGCAAGTATGAAATTGAACTTTTCTTCAAGATAACAGCTACTCCTTCATGTGAATCTTATTTGAAGCAAATGAATATCTAAAGGGAGAACAGTAAAAGTTATGAAAATGTTATTTCTTATGTGAGAATGGTAGTTTTGGCTCTTTTTAGAAGGTCAGGGGAAGGTGAGACTGTTCGCATCCCTACTTTTGTACTATTGATCTAAAGTGGGTATATCTGTTACCTGTCATGCAACGTTCAACTGCAGAACAGTGTCATTAGGAAGTACTCAGAGCTTGAGCAGTCAAATTCTTACTTTGCCAGTTACCACAAGCTTTGTTATTGGGCTCTGCTTTACTCTGATGGGTCTCTTACGTATGAGAAGGCTCTGGCTGTGTACCCTAACCTCATCTAGTTTCTTCCAGTTCGTCTATTTTTTCCCATCTTTTCCTATCTTTTCCATTGTCACTAGATCAAAGTCTTTTATGTTTACTATCTGCTGTATGACGATGCCTGTATGATGTGGCTTCCCAGGAAATAATATTGACTAAAGAGTTATCCATATGTAAGAGAAAAATCTCTTTTAACAATCCTTTTACTTATCGAAAGAAAAAAAAGATACTTATCCAGATTTATTTTGATATAGTTCGGTTGGGATTTGTTACTCTCATTAGCTGTAGGATATCACTGTTTCCCACCTGCACTCCCCTCGGCAAGCTTTAATTGACATATTTGCTAATTCTTATGTAGCTACAGCCTGTATGATGGTGCTTTACAACTTTTCCAATAATATCATTTACAGATTGAGATCTTGAAGAGATTGCAGCGAGAATCTTTTTCAGATATTATGAAGCTAAGAGACAGACAAGAGAAGTTGGAGCGAGTGCTTGCATTCTATAAATCTTCTAAAGGAAGTCCATTCCAAGAAACTAGCACTCACGTAAGAGGAGAATTTGATGCTGTGGGTGCACTGTTGATGATCGGTACCATTGATGTATCCAAGTGCAATGCAATTGAAAGAGCAATTAGGACTGGTATTGATTCTAGGCTGACTTTTGAAACAACTATCCGTGAAAAGGATACACTTGTAGCAGAGTTTGTTGGCAGCGAAAGAGGCCAAATGAATATCCTGGGTAGTCCACTTTCCTTAGCAAAAGTTCTTTATGCAGCAAATATCAGTGATTGGTGTTCTGCAGTTGCCATTCCAGTCGGTGGTCGATGCAGAGATGTTGCAGTACCTACAAGTTCACGTGAGGTAAATGCTTCTGAATACTGAATATGCTTTCTGATTTGTGATCATAGTTATCAATTCCATGTTCGATTCTTTTTGGTATATTGTCAGTATCAGCAAGAAGTTGCAAAAGTAATAAGGTCAAAAGTTTTGTTACCAGCCTCCCAAAAAAAGGTTAGGTCAAAATTCCTGTAAAATGA
>JAJOOR010001198.1:0-74424 GCA_036250505.1 Solanum acaule
ATGCCAGTCTATCCCATTTGTAGTCCGTGACCTTTATTGTTCCCCCACTTATATGGATCATCAAGATTAATGGGTTGACCAACTTCTTGCTTAACACTCATCTACACTAATCAGCCCAAAACATCCTATAGCCCAGTAAAAATGAGTTGGTTACATCTAGCTGCATTTGGGCAATTAGTGCTTTGTTTTATTGGAAAAAAGTAAAGTTGCATTAATTTTTTATTTTTATAATTGTGGTGTCCGATTTAGCAATAGGTACCAACTAACTCTGTCTGTCAAGGCAAGGGTAGATGAAAGAAAATAGCATAGTAATTTTGTTTAGATTAAAATTTGAATCTATGATCTAATAAATTTCAACTCAATTCATTGAATACTAGGCTATACCTTTGAATGTTATGCTTAAGTTAACTTTGTCTTCCAATTAAATTTGATGCTCTTATTAATTATTAATGTGAGTATCTCAAGATTTACTCAACTTTGGCAAATATTAACCAGCTCACTAACAATAAAGGCATATAATAACATGTTTGACTAACTTCTAAATTTAATTTATTTTGAAATATATTTTTGATGAGAGTTAATTTATGTTTGACTTATAAATTTTAAAAATATTTTTTAAGTAATAATTATTATTTGATTAAACTTTTTAAAAGTGCTTCATGTATTTTCTCTAAAGTGTTTTTTTAAAAATATCTCCAACAATCACTTATTTTCTTTCAAAAACTTAGTCAAACTACGACCTTTCTAAAATTTGATCAAAGAGACTATAAAACTAAATTCAAACGAAGAGCAAACTTATTCTATTTCCATATTTAAGGGACAAATTTTATTGTTTCCCCTTATTTTCTCGTGTCATTTTTCAAATTCAAAATCAGATGTTTGAAAATAATTGAAATCGGTGAATTAGGAAGTTAGATTGATTTAACAATGGCAAGATTACAGCCTACGATTATATTTTTTCTTGATTAAACAATACGTAGTCAAGTATTAACAATAACACAACAAACGACAAAAATAGCAATTAACAACTATAGAGTAACATAAAAAAAATCACAAATCTTTTACATCAACATCATTAAATATTTATTGACAGCAGCAGCTAGCTAAGCTGGTGATCAATTACAATATTTCTTGACGATTTCATAAACAATTATTTCCTCTTCTATTTGACCCCTCAAACATGATTAGCTACTAACATACTTAATTGGATACCACTAATCCTGCTTGCTGACTTTTCTCCTTAAATTAATCTAATCCGCCAAACTTAATATTTTTTTAAAATTTAAATCATTTCTAAAAAAGTTTAAATTAAAATGATAACTATACATACAACTATAATATTGCTTCATGCCGACGTTATTTTAATCAAAAAGACGACATGCCACGTTTCAAAAGATACTCATAAGTCATAACAATAACAACAAATCCCATATAATTTCACATATGAGATATAAACAACAATATATTCAGTATAATTCTATAAATGAAAGACTGAAAAAGCTATACATTAGAAATTCATAAGTTGATTTTTCCCAAAAAAAGACATTACTCTTATCTCGAAAAAATAAAAAAATTATTTTCGATAGACTATCTACTAAAAAAACAATACAATAGTAAGAGAACGTTTAGTAACTAGATGAAATTTGAGTTATCCACTTATTATTTTTTGCATTATTATTGTTTACATAATACAATATATAAATTTAAACTCAAAAACCTATAATTAAAAATAAAGAATTATTCATCGCTCCACTGCCTCTCTCCATAACAACCCGTTAAAGTTGCTGTTATATAATAAGATAAAAAAGAGACTCATGTATTGCATTTTTTTCTCACTCTCAAAGTATTAGGAGATCATTAGGTGGGGCCCGATGGACAACAACCCAAGGGTATAAAAGTCATTTTAAGAGTAGGCATAAGGGTAATTTGGTAATTGGAAAACTCCTACTGGCATAAAAGCGATTCCAGGTTGTACACAGCTGTAATCCAACCACACGAACAGAGTTTCTATTTAGCAGATAAAAAATAACCCACTCCTCTCCGTACAATGAATATTTGTAAACAAATAATTAAATAATTTTATATTCCATTTAACAAAGTTTCTTTTTTATTTATTTATTTTATTTTATCATTTTACATTACCGAAAAAGGAGCTTATTAGAGTCGTCTTCTTCCTAAAGATGAACACAGTATTTTCGAGTGGAGCCAATTCTGTACACAAATCCCTATGGACTCTATTTCAACTTCTTCTCAACAACGGCGCACAATAGTGTTTTTCTTTATCCTACACTTCGCTTATTAGTTCTTCAAATTTGCCTTTAGCTTTACAGAACTTGGTGAAACTGAGTGTGGGCACAAACCAGAATGGATCCGTGTCCTTTCGTGAGGCTCAGTGTGTGTAATTTAGCGTTAAAAATTCCGGTAGCTTCTAAGCCGGCTCGTTCCGTTGTGCATCCTTCGTCGTCGCCGTGTTTTTGTAAAATCAAGTTGAAGAATTTTCCTCTCCAGACGGCGGTTGTACCGTGCATTTTACCGGAGAGTCAGTTTCCGGACGGTCAGATACAAAGTCATGCGGCGAGTTTTCATCTGAACAAGTCTGATCTCGAAAAGCTGGTTGCAAAGTCTCTGTTCGGCGGCGGGAAGTTGTACCTTCAAATCTCGATTTACACCGGCAGACGAGGGTCGACATGTGGTGTAAACTCTGGGAGGTTGCTAGGGAAGGTTGATGTACCGTTGGATCTGGCGGGAACGGAATCTAGGTCAGTATTGTTTTACAATGGCTGGATTGTGATAGGAAAGGAGGCGAAGAACTCTAGTGCTCAGTTTCATCTGAGTGTTAAGGCGGAACCCGACCCGAGATTCGTGTTTCAGTTCGACGGAGAACCGGAATGCAGTCCTCAAGTATTTCAAATTCAAGGAAATATTCGTCAACCTGTTTTCACATGCAAATTCAGTTTCCGTACCCCCGGCGACCGTAATCAGAGGTCCAGGTTGGTTCCGATACTTCTTTTTCAACTTTAGTTATGATACCGACAGGCTTGACTTGCACAATTAGAGCTCACACTACATTTGCCGCATAAATGATTCGAATTTTCCAGTATTCAAATTGTACGGGATAGTTAATTTTACGATTCCTAATTAAAGCTTAAAAAGTAGCTTCCAATGTCAGTAATTAGAAGTCATTTCTTCATGTAGTTGGAAAAAATCTTCAACAAACACATAGTTCATGTTTAAAGCAAAGATACTCCACTTTTTCTCCCTTTTCCATTACGCCTCGGAACACTTTTTACTCGCGAGTTTTTCAATTTCTTTTAACGAAATCGGAACTGCATTTTTCAGGTCTTTGCCATTGGAGCATAGTGGTTCACGAGGATGGTTAAGTTCGTTCGGAAGCGAAAGGGAGCGACCAGGGAAGGAGCGAAAGGGATGGTCAATTACAGTCCACGATCTCTCCGGTTCACCAGTCGCCGCTGCGTCAATGGTTACACCATTCGTAGCCTCGCCCGGTTCAGATCGGGTAAGCCGGTCCAACCCCGGCTCATGGCTAATTCTCCGGCCAGGTGACGGAACATGGAAACCGTGGGGTAGACTAGAGGCGTGGCGCGAACGTGGTTCAGCAGACGGGCTTGGCTACCGGTTTGAGCTAATCCCAGACTCAGCCGCAACTGGAATAGTGTTAGCCGAGTCGACATTAAGCTGTAGCAAAGGTGGAAAATTCGTGATAGACCTTGGAACGAGCGTGTCAACGAATGGGAAGTCGACACCTGTGAACTCGACGTCACCGGCGTGTAGCCCTAGAGGAAGCGGTGACTTTGGGTACGGGTTATTGCCTTATTGTATGTATCGAGGTTTTGTGATGTCGGCTAACGTGGAAGGTGAAGGTGGAAGTAAGTGCAGTAAACCTACAGTGGAAGTTAGCGTACAACACGTGAACTGCACGGAAGACGCAGCGGCATTCGTGGCTTTGTCAGCTGCCATTGATCTCAGCATTGATGCTTGCAGGCTTTTCTCTCAAAAGCTTAGGAAAGAATTGTGTCCTTCTCAGGATTTACTCTCCTGAGATTCTTTTAACTGTTTTTTCTCATTCCTTTTCTTTACTTGTGAGTGGTAAATGGTGGCGATGAGTTTTAGATATCATCGGTCACTAGTTGATTGTTAGTATTACTAACGAACATTATTAGGCTGTTTTCTTCAATATGTACAGAGATTGTGGGGGATTTGACTGACAGAGCACTTTTTTTTGCCTTAAATTGGTGTGTTGCTCATTGTAAACTTTCTTCACTATTGCAAGTTGTCAATGTCAAATATTGCTTTCGAGTTTAGCATACTTGTTGGTTGTTGGTATTTCTCAATACTGCAAGTAGTAAATTTTAGTTGTTACAAACTGATGGAGATACTGTTGAAATCTTGTATTTACCTAAATGAGATGATTAAGGATTAGTATTTGATTATGATGTGTAGCGGATATGAGGGGAACGTGTGTGCACGCAAGCGTTGAAAACTGGAGTTAGGTACGTAAAATATTAATTAGGAAGTAGTTTGATACGATTATTAATGTGCTAAATGTGGGAGATAGCTGTAATGTTGTTTTAATATGGGAAATTTGTGGTTTGGTAACTATGGTAGGGATTTGCCAGCTATGCTACTGACTTGAAAGGAAAATAAAGTATGTGATATATTTGAACATAGATTTTAAGAAGCTAAGGTGGGAATATTGGATTTGATAGGAATCCTTTAGTTTTTCAAAAATGACCTTGATTGAGGGTGGGCTGGGGTGGGGGGGACCTATTTAGCTATAGAGTGGTGTTGGTGTATATATATATCTGGTGCAACAGTAGCAGAAAGGCCAACTGTTTTGTGGTTTGTGTGGGTGAATGAGGTGGTGGGGGATCAATATTGTAGTGTTAGTGGGGGAATTAGAAATTAAAACTAACAGCCTGGCTTATCAGTCAATGTATCAAATTGAACGTCGAAGCAAGACTAGGTCGGCCCATTTACTACCAAATTGCCTAGCCACTCATGCCAACACTATTACAAGTCATTTGAAAATAATATGCATTACATAAAAATGATTATGCTTCAAATAATTTACATAGTTTTCTTCAAGGGTATGTATCTACATTTGAAAAAGGCTCTATCTGAAGAAAAAATAAATTCAGACTTCCAAAATATAGATAATTACTACACCTGTCCACAAAAGTAAGAATTTTTCCTTTAAATTAAGTTCCTTCATTTCTATTCTTGTTCACTATTTTCAATGTAGAAACGTAAATGAAGTGGGATCTGGTCTTTAGATTAAAACTGGTCAATATATTGTACTGCCAGAGATGTTATAACATTTATTATGCTGAGTGTTTGGTGTTGTAATAGGTTCAGAATGAGTCATTCCTAACAAGAATCCGATGTCGTTGTCTCTGTTGCTTCTTAACTAAGCACTCTTTCTTCCATATACAGCCATCACGCCACAGAACTCACGTTCCTCTCTATTTCGGTAAATCAGATATTTATATCAAATCAATAAATTTGTTGCTATACATGTTCTTCGATCATTTAATTATGGTAATAAATGTGTGTAAGCAATGTGGACAAAGATATTCGAAGATAACTTTCAAGGTTTTACGGAAGGGTGTTCAACTGACCAGTGGATTTTGCAAACATGCTCTTCCACAACATCATCGACTATTTGAATTCATTACGACAACGACCTCAAGTTAATACATTACGTATATTTGATTATGTAATGACTTATCAATATTCAAAATTGATAAATAGTCAAAAAAGAGACATATGAATATATACATCACCATTATATGATTATAATTATGTTTAATACACTTTAATAGTCAGGTCATGCAAAGACTATCCATATTTATTACTCCCTAGTCCCTACAAATAAAAAGTCAAAAGAAACATATCCAAGCACATCACATTAATATAAACATGATATCGCCATTACAATTGTCCTTGACTACTTATTCTATAAACTTTGGTGGCACATTCTTTTAACAAGTTCATTTTACCTATTTTCTCTTTATTTGTTGTTCCTCGTTTAATTTTGTAACATGATACATTAAGGTTGTTAATATAATGTTTATCCAAACTTTTATTATTGTCAACATTATAGCTAAACTTGTTTTCAACACTTGTTATTTATATCAAGTAGTGACAGACTATTCAAGGGAACCTCTTCATCTGAACACCTCTATCTTGATTTTTAGCAAGTAGTACCAAGCTATGCTTCATGATTTGCTTAATACTAATTACAATTATATCACAAGTATTAATTATTATTAGTCATCTAACAGTTTTCTTTGGTGCCTAATTTATTCATGTAGAATTTAGAGATGTGCTGTATTAACTCCAATTTTAAACTTCATTTCTTTTCAATTGTCTGCATTAATATAATGCTAAAGTTTTTAAATGAACCTGTAAATCTCAAACTTAGTTATACAGATGCTAAAACTTTGATAAATATCGAATTATCGTCCTAATCCAAAATATTTCCACATTTTGATAGATTTCAATATTACGATGTCTGATATGTATTTTTAAAAAAGGTATTTATGACGATATTCACTATTTTATTTTTAAAAAAAATACAAAAATACTAAATATCGTAACAATATATATACCTAATTATATATATATAAACTAATAAAAGGCCTAAAATCCTTCATATTAAAAGCTTATTGCCTTTACTACTCAATATAAACTAAATACTTGATTACACATAATCATAAACTCATAATATAGACAAATTTTATACACTTCAGTATAAAAGAGTTTCCACCATCGTCAAAATCATAATTTTTCATTACATGTGTATAAGTTAAAGTCGAACAACTCATGATTACTAACTTACCATATCAAATAACTCAAAATCAAATTTAATACCAACCATATGAATATAATAGAGCATTTTTAAATATTTGAAACTATCGAACTTAATTATAACCCTATATTACTTGGACTCTTTAAAAAATATCCATTAGTATGTATTGAATAGCATTCTAAAAGTAGCACGTTTTTAAAATATAATATTCACTAGCCTACCATGAAGATGGGGAGCCAAAACATGTGGGAGTTTCATTTTGTGTCATTGGGCTTAAGATCCTTATCGAACCGGATCGGACCCGTATTGTTTGGTAGATCAAAATAGGAACCGGGGCGGAGGAGAGAAGAAAGTGCGCGTGTGTGTGGAGAGAGAGAGATAAAGAGATGGAGCTGTTAGGATGGTGGTTAATGCTAGTGGGTACACTTCGGCTTGCATCGGTATGGTTTGGCTTCGTCGACATTTGGGCTCTTCGTCTCGCTGTTTTCTCCAAAACTACCAGTAAGTTTACAAACCTTTTTTGCTTATATTACGGTTACTGCTCATTTCGGCTTTTTTACATTCTCGTGATCTGAGTTGAATCTGTATTAGGAATCATATCCCTTTGCTTTCGCCTTATTTTGTGTGATTTGTCTCATAATAAAATGCTTTTTTGGTGATTTTATGCCATTGTTAGCTATATCTTGTTAATATCGAGGATCATATATTGACAGATCAGGAATTTAAGTTAGTGTATTGGGCTGAGGGTCTTTCGGAAACAGTCGCTCTAAGGTCTGGGTACACTAGTCCACTTTGTGGATTTTCATGGGATATGTTGTTGTAGTATTGGGGTTAGTTACCAGTGCAATCTGATTATTACTTTGTGGTTGTAGATTCGAGTTTAGTATAGATATAATTTGAATCAGCTACAGTAGTCAGTATGTGCTCATTTACTATAGTCTTATTGGGGTTTAGGATGTACCTTACACCTGTGTTTATGATATGTAATAGTCTTGCCCGATGGATGGATGCATGCAAACTGGAGTGGACATCACCTTCACTCCCTCTCACACACGCACACTATTTAGAAGGAAAAAAAATCTATTAGTTACATATATATAATTCGAGCAGAGGTAGTTTGGATACATGAGTTGAAACTTTGGATTTGTCCCTAGACTAGATGCTTTTCATTTTGATTAGGAAAATGATTAAGGGACTATGTACTGTTGAATTGATTTGCTACACCATAGGGTTGAAATGGCGATAAGAATGAGTAAACAGATCAACACATTCATTTGGGCTCAAGACTTGTCTTTTGACTTCATTTCCTTGACATGATTTTATAGGCAATAGGACGATAGAGTTTTCCCAAAAAGAAGCTAATTTTTTCTATTTGACCACAAACATTGCATATAACTGGAAAAGAATCATTTTTTTAAATAAGGAACTGAATAAGAATCATTTCTTAAAACCTTATTCGGATATGTATAAGCACAATTAGTTAAGAGAAGTGATTGTCATAAACTTCTGTAGCTTGGCCTTAGCTCTTAATTTTAGAAGAAAATATATTATTCTCTTGCAGTGTTAAGATGTCCCACATCGGTAGAGGGATGGACATTTGGTCTCCTTATATGGACTTAGACAAACCTCCCCTCAGGAGCTAGCTTTTGGGGTTGAGTTAGGCCCAGGTGCCATATCTTTACATGCAGTATTTTGTAGCACTTCTGTCATGCCTCACTTCATTCTTACGTTCTTATTCTGTTTGTTTATAAAAAGGTAAAATTGCTCCCCTCGGCCAGAATTTGGTAATTCACAAATGGGCATATCACCTCCAAACTCTCCACATAGTTCTATCCTTTCTAAGAGAAGCCTTTCTCCTACAATTGCATCACAAAGACTTCGTAAAAAAGTTCTCTTTAAGTTTGTGAAAGATACATAGTATGTCATCTCATTTGGGTTATGTTGTGTTATTCTTCAATCTAGCTGGAGAATGGAGTTGATAGAATCTGAGAGTTTGTTCGTCTTGTTTGATTGCTGCAATACTGCTTGTTTGACCCCAATGCACCTATAATAGTATGCTTTATCATCCAGTAAGAGTGACATATATATTTCTCGTCTGGCTTGGGTCAAGTGGCTCAAAATGTGGACAACAATGTGCGAATTTGGTGGTTGCAACTTTCTAAGGTATAGCTTTTGTCGTGAAAATAGAACCTTAAGTTACTGGTAGTGCAGTCAGTAACATATTTGATTACACATTTGGTACTCAACTTCTTGAATAACTTTCAAGAACAGCAACTTTGTAAGCACATATCTGTCATGCATCTTAAGTTTGACAAGTGATGATACTTTGTATTGCTTGGTATCACTGGTTTTACTTGCAATTGCATTGAAATTACCACACGTTACTTGACACAATCTTATACTATCTTTCTAATGGGAACTTCTTCTTTTTTTATTTATCATGTTGCAGTGACAGAAGTTCATGGGAGGACATTTGGAGTGTGGACTCTGCTAACCTGCACTCTTTGCTATCTTTGTGCATTTAACCTTCATGACAGACCTTTGTATTTAGCAACCATTTTATCATTTGTCTATGCCTTCGGTCATTTCTTGACAGAGTTCTTGATCTATCAGACAATGGCAATAAAAAATCTGGTTACTGTCGGTATATTTGCAGGTATTGTTCCTTCTCGAGTTTTTTAATTATAATTAGCGCTACTAGATCTTGCAATTGTTTTCGGTGTTTCCCCTCCATCCCTGGGTTTGGTCTGCTTTTAAAGCAGTGGAAGTAAAGATGGATTTAGGCATCTAGTGCTTGCAAAAGGCAAGAACTGCTTTCAAGTGATATAATCTGTGACTCGACCTTTATTCACCTAGTACCATGTGCTGTAAAGTTTCTGTTAAGCGTCTTCTAATATGGACTGGCTTCATTTAGTTGTAGCATGTCACTGAATGTGCAACTTAATCATTTGAAGACCCTGCTTGTGCTCCTAACTTTTCTGAAAAATCTTTATCAAACTTCCCCATATTTCTTCCCTTTGAACTTTTTGACTGCGCTAATTGAACTCTTGCAACTTGCTCTTCTTATGAATCAAAGCCTATCTTTTGAGTGCAGTGCTGGTTGCTTAAGCCCAATTTACTACATAAAGATGTTAGTTACTTAATGAAAAAGGAGATGACGAAGCAAATCTTTAAGATGGTTCTAATAAAAGGGTTGAAATTGTTATCAACTTCTGAACATCTTTACCTATGTTTGTGGCTTAACTATAAAAAGAAGTTCCAATGATCTGGAGGTAACGAAAAACTACAGCCACATTAGTGGCATTATGTTCCTGCATCAGCACATTCCTTTCTTTCTTTGCAGTTAATTGAGTTCACTCCTGATCACAATTCACACACCACTATAGACTGTCTAAAGAGTTCCATTTTCTCTCTCTCTCAGGCACATCTATAGTTTGGATGTTGTTGCAGTGGAATGCACACCAACAGGTCAAAACTAAGGGTCCATAGAACCGAATCAACAGCAGTGGCTTGAAGCTGATTTATCGGATGTTACTCCTCTCGACCTATGCCTTTGCTGCTGCAATTTAAGGCCTTCGAGTTTTAGTTGGGGAAGCATGCTTTCATGGTTGAGCTCTGAAATAAACTTCTTGGCCACAATTTCTTATTGTAATGTCCCAATGCCAGTTTTTCTTCTGATTGGCTTTTGTAACAATGAGAAGGATTATCATCTTTCAAACTTTTTTATTGGAATTTTTAGACTACTTTCTCAAACTTGGGAATGACCCAAGTTTTTGTCTTCTACTAGTATTATTTTATGCAAGGTGGATCCCTCATTTCTGTGTTACTTTTTCTTTTTAGTTGACACTTTGTATTAGCTTTATTTTGTGTTAATTTGTCCATAGAATAATTGAAGCAAGTGAGTATGATTGGCCGTAGCCAATTTCTTTCATCAACGAAATCTTAAACTGAAATGAGTCATATTTAGAGTGCATAAAGCTTAATTTTGTGTTGAAATACACACAAATTGATACCAATTGTCTGTCTAAATCATAGTAACACTAGTTAATTTACTAGTAAAACACTCCTCTACTACATCATCATCAGTTAGAATTTTGGCTTTTCCCAAAATTACAATACTAAACAAGGGCAATTCAACACTCTAATTCATAATTATTTATCTATTAATATAATTATTTTTTCCCTCAAACTGCATCTATACTTGTTGCATCTTTGTCGTCTTCATCAATTATATCTTCCAATTGTTCATGGTCTCCAACTCCATCACCCTCATCATCTCCATCATTTTCGTCTTTTTTCCCTTCATCTAATTCTTCCAGTTCAAGATCTTCATCTGGGTTTTTTTGAAACTCAGCAGCTAACTCATCTAACAGCAAGGGATTCAGATCTTTCCTCCCTAACTTCACAGCTTTTTGCAAATCTTGCTCCTTCAATGATTTTTCACCCACTTTTGTCTTGCTGTATGTCTGTTTTACTTGATAAATCAACCAGAAACATATCAAAAACATTGCAAATCCTTGAAAAACATGCTTTAATTTGAACCCTTTTGTCCTCATATTCCTACTTGATGATTGCTTCAACATGTTTAGTATATTCACAATATTGCTATTTCTTCATGTTTTAACTACTTGGAGTTAAAATACAATCTGTGTGAAAAATCAGATATTAAAAAACAATAGTAGATCTTATAATAAAATAGTGTTATTAAAAAAAATGAAACTTACCAGTAGAGTACAGAAGATGAGGTGTGAGAAGAAAAGAGAGTGTGAGGCTCCCACTTTATGTGTTAAAAATAGGTACATCTGTCTTGGTTATTTAAAGTTATTTGGATGCGTCGGTAGAAGGAATTTAATGAAGGGTCCAACACTGGAGTCAAAAACATTAATTGACATATAATAGCGTAATTACCAATCATAACTATAGTTTATATTTTTTGAAAAACATAATTAGTTAAAAGAGTTGTATTAAATAGGCATTCAATTGATAGTAATTATATCTTGTATTCAGGCAAAGGATATTAATTATATCAATGCATATTTATTATAAATGAAAACGCGTGATAAAATATAAATTAATATATGGATAATGCAGAAAATTTGGCCAAAATTTGACTAGAAATTTAAAAATCTATAATATCTTTTTTATTTTAAAATAAACTAATTTTTTAGTTAAAAAGGTAAAATACCATTCGTTTTGAGGATTGATCAAAATGATCTTCTATAAGAGTTAAAAGGTATATGCTTTTATTATAAAACTCAAAATGTAATTATGATAGATAAGGTTTTAAGTTAAACCCTTCAAATTGCAATAGTAAGTAGAGCACCTCAAAATGCGACTATTAAGAGTATGAACTAGTGATTATTGACGTGATTGAAAATTAA
This sequence comes from Solanum acaule, assembly GCA_036250505.1. Lineage (NCBI taxonomy): Eukaryota > Viridiplantae > Streptophyta > Magnoliopsida > Solanales > Solanaceae > Solanum > Solanum acaule. The sequence continues at coordinate 12,214 of JAJOOR010001198.1, forward strand.
AATCTTAGTGAAAATAGAAAATACTAGAAGTTTTTTTTTTTTAACAAAAAATCTAAATCTTTGTTGGTAAATTTATATGAAACCTATGTTAGAGATAAATTTTAGGTATCCGATGAAATTATTGAAGTGTATATAACCTAATCCGATCCAAATATCGCCATCACACGAATGACATAAAAATCTTTATGAACTCTTTTAGTAGCTCATGCACAACCAATATGAGACATCATTTAGATTTTGACGATTATTAGGGATCGTTTGGAAGAAGGTTAACAAAAATAATACTACATGAATTAATTTATATATCCTATCAAACATGGATAAAAAATAATATTAATATAACTAATACTAATATAATTAATCTCTCCATTCCTAATATATCATATTCAATACTATCTTATATATCATACCAAACAATCAAAACTGAAGACTCTGTGTTAGTTATATATTCGATCGACCACAATAACTTTGATTTAAACTCGTAATTCTTTTAATACATAAGATAAAGGGAGCAGGTGGGCTCTGGCCTCTTAGATGGGGGCTTTTCTTTTCACAAAAGTGTAAATTATTGGTCTGAGTTAACTCCATGTGAAATTATGAACTGGATCACCTGTCACACTGCCAATTCCCCCAAAATATGTGTACTCCTTTTCTTTTCTCTCTTGTTTTTTTTTTGTTTACGTATTTCTAAGCTTCAAATTTACTCAAATATGAATATTTAGCCCTTGTGTATATATAAAAAAAAAAAGCCTAGTATTATCATAAACATGGAGTACTAACTAGTAAAAAAAAAAACAAAAATGAAAAAGGTAAATGTCATATCATAAAAATATGCATTCATGTATGGAATTTGAAACTCTACGATGATAGTAATAATAATAATAATTAATGACTATTTTTTAATTATAAGAATCGAAAGTAATTATTTGTAGAGTTTATGCGCCACGTAATATCATTAGTGGGCTCATGCCTTTTTTGTTTTATGGGCTTTTGTTTGATGAGATACAGTTGTTTCACATCAGGTTAGAAAAGGCCCACCAAGTTCATAGACGAGCAAAATGAGTCTTTATTTACTTTTTTATGCATGCGTTTGTGATAAGTAAAATATTAATTTTACTCTTATAGAAAGATCATTTTGATTAATCCTCAAAACGAAGTAGAAATATATTAATTCAGTTTTAAGTTTATGAATTAAAAATATTTAGAAAATTCATAAATTGCAAATTCTCACATAAAATTAGTGAAAGAAATAGACTTAATAGTAAGATCAAAAGTTAATGCTTGTTCATAATATTTGAACAATTTTTTGAGATTTTGATTTGAAATCTCAAATGCCCCTAGGATTGTCAATTTTTATGAAACAATAACTAAAACTCAAGCCATTAATTTATACAAAAAGATTTATGAGATTCACATATTTTTTTAAGAATAAATATACACTAACTTTTGAGACTCAAATTATAAGTCCAAAAAAAATTGTAACTTTCACATCACCTTATTAAATTAGTCGATTTCTTAATTTTCCTTTGGACCCCCCTATTATTTTTTTAAAGAAAAAAAAACACAAATTATAACCTATATTTACACTCAGAAAAAGTAGTAACGATAATAACTAGGAGTGTTACACACTCACACGAGTGTGGGCAGAAAGACACAGGCAAAACAACACAATAAACGAGGGAGTGTCATACGTACTATACAATTTATACATTCGAGGTATAACTAGGCCCAAGTAAAAACTGAGATACGTGAATTCATAAATTCTTGTAAAATCAAGTATTTTATGTAAATACATATCCTGAATAATCTATTTGATTGACTATAGAGTTATTAATCCAGCAAACTTTTCGACATAAATCATTTTTTTTTTACCGACATTCATATTCTGAAAATTCTAGACATTTATATTCTGAAAATTCTAGATTTACGGAAAACCACCCTATCCCTTTTCCTTTTGTAACACATAAAATCTTGTAAGATACGAAAACATGAGCAGGTCCCCCTCTCTTTTCTCTAGCTGCTGTTGTACAGTGCACACTGCCCACTGACATGCCGCCCCACTCTTGCTTGCCTTCTTTCAAATTACTCATTCTCAATTTGTTTTCAATTTTAAAAAATTATTTTTTACAACTTATTAAGTTTAAGATGTGACAAGATCAAACAACCTTCAAGCAACATTTAATGTATTTTTAAAATATGAAATTCAAGTTAAAATAAATTTAAACGAAAAGAAGGTAAAACCAATCTCTCCTCACTATCATCACATTCACGTCACACCTACTAGCTATGCATCCTTTCACAGAATGCGATGAACAATAATCCAAACTGCTCCCTCTGTTGCACACATTGAGGAGTTGTTTTGGTTGATAAATGCTAATTTAATTGGTGCTAATATAATTACATATATCAAGTTCATTCAATATTAAATAGAACATGAAGTAAAATAAGTTTAAGCCAAAGCTTTATGTATTTATACTAGATAAAAATGAAATAATAAAAATATGGTAGCCATGACTATACATTAAACCATGTTTTAAACACAAAAAAATAACCTCTAAGAATAATGAATGATGATTTGACACAACCTTTATTATTAATCAAACAACAAACCAAAATTAGCAAATCCGAAAATTTTCATCTCTTGTAATTAGCTCAATTCACTTCTTGAACTAGAAGTATTCTTTTCATAAGAGAAAAAAAAAACAGGAGGAAAAGATGGCAAGTACTACAAAAGTGCTAATTAAGATGTATACAAAATATGCATTATCACAAAACTTGATTATGCAAAAATCTACAAAACCTAGCTAAGCTAATCAAACTTAATATTCATGTATATAGACACTTGAAGAAAATTATTTTCTCCATAACCAAAACAAAAGATCTTTTTTTTCTTCCATCTTTAATCAAGGATTAAAGAAAAAATTCCCACACTTACATTTCCAACACATAGGCTTATAATTTGATATATCATCACCTCTTGAATATGCCAAGAACAAATTAGGAAATGCATTCAATTGATGATGAATTCTTGTTGTTTGTTGCTTCTTGAGATTTGGCACAAATGGTACTTGAACTGCTTCACATGGTCCACAATTTCGACATCTTCCTTCACATCTTGGTGGTCTTGAACCTATTAAAGATCTCATCTTTATCATCTTCTCTTCATTTTTCTTCTGTTTTTTTTTCAAACACCAAACAAATCCTCATTAATTTAACCTATTGAATTAGAAAGAAAAAAAAAATCAAGATTCAAGAACCCCACCTGAGTAATAGCACCAGTTTGTGTTTTGAGTATTCTCCTACCTGCAAAAGATTGAAACTTTTCATTAAAAATTCAATCTTTTTGTCAAGATTTTATAACTTTTGACAAAATCTAGAAAAGACCCTTTTTACCTTCAGCTGTTAATCTAACGTGTGTCAACCCAGAAATGAATAAAAGTAACAAAAAGATAATAGTCTGTAAATTTCTATGCCAAAAGACTATAAATTGAGAACATGCCATTGGATTTATTTTTTCTTCTTGCAACTAAGTGCAAAAGACAGAGGAGATTTTGGAATGTTTAATCAAGAATTGAATGAAAATACATTGTTTGTAGATGAAGAAAGAAAAGAAGTAGAGGTAAATCTCTGAAAAGGGGAATGACTCTTTTTCAGTAGCTACTCAGAAAACCCAAGAAAATAGAGAGGTAAAAACAAATACTACTAATAGAGTTAATAGAACAAATATGGATTTTGAAAAATGAAGTGAGAAGTCACAAATTAAAAAAAGAGGGAGAGGGCTTTTTTGGCATAAAGAGACGAGTGAATTCACTGGTGTAGTTTATGGTCTTTCATTTTCTTTCATTTGTCACTCACTTTGTCCCCTTCTTAATTTGTAAAATATCACACACACACCAACCCTATATTGCTACTGTTTTGGTTAGTTTGGTTTTCGAGCAATTCAACTTTCACACGCTATGTATTGTACTTCCTTCATTTCACATGACTTGGTTTGATTTGACACGAAATTTTAAAAAATAAAAAAGATCTTTGAATTTTATGGTCCTAAATTAAAGTTATATGAAATGTACTAAATTACCCTTCAATCTTGTGGCTTTAAACATGTTACATGGAAAATTGAAATTAAAATGTTACCAAAAAAGGAAAGAGGTCATTCTTTTTGAAACAGACTAAAAGGGAAAGGAGGTCATTTTTTTTAAACGGAGGGAGTAATTTTTTTCGTCCGATTTTGACTTGATACGATTATTTTTTGATATTTAACTGTTATGTGAAATGTTAAAATTAAATATTTATCGATAAAAAGGAAAGAAACGTTATTTTTTAAATGGAGTAAATATGAAAGTAAGATAAAAAAATTAAAACTGAGGGAGTAGTATATTGTGTGTTGGATAATGTTACATCCTGCCTGCCTCTGACAAGGCCCACGAGAGGCTGATCGTCCGAGTAGAGTCACGATCGAACATGATGCTTGTTTAGTGGATTCAATTAGGCAATAAAACTACACCTTTATGATACTATTTAATAGTATATCTTTTGATATAATGATAAACGTTTGATCCTAACAAGGTGTTTTTACCGACTTTTTGAAAGAGTGTGGAGATAAGTAAGTAAATTTAATTTCCAAGAAAAATTAGGACATATTTTTAGGAAAGTAGGTGTGTATAGGGGGGTGGTTTTAGAGTGTGCAGGTGCCCTGATTATGATGAGAAGGGTTATCACCAAATCCACGCAAAAACAGTTGTACCATACTTGGTCATATGATATCACACGATCAATCACAATTTGCCAAGTCAAATTCAATAAAATAATTGGAATATTTTTATTTCATGGATACGAATGATACAGTATAATTTCATAATTAAAGTCTCGAAAGAGTAGGTATATATAACTTTATCTCTATCTTGAAAAAATAAAGAGATTGTTATCAATAGACTTTCGATTCAAATAAAATATATATAAAAAAATAGTCAAATATATTAAAGAAAACATTACTGATGGTGATTGACATTGGCATAGAATGCGAAGCTTATTACACTGTTTTGCCAATTGCATTTTTCCTATGCAAAAATGAGTACTACCACATTGTATCGTTAAAATTCATTGTTATATGCTTGATCAATCTTCTTGCTTCAACAATTTTCTTCTCTTCAAGACCTTTCTTTTATGTGAAAACTTATCTATATAGGGTATCTACATCAGTCATCAAATCAATGAATGCATGATAAAATGTATTTTGCACAACACTTCTTTCACTAAAAACATGGTTAATTATTACAGTTTTTCACCTCATTAAATCACTAATACAATTTGATACATAAACACCTGTCGCATATTTTATTTTTTTATTTTTCCACGTAGTAGACAAACATGGTATAATTGTTCGATTTTTGCTTCGTTTGCTAAAGAACTTTTAGGTAAATCATGTTTTACTCAAAAAAATTCAAACTTAAATTGAAAGAAATCTCCTTAACTAGGACATAAAATCGCAAAAATCATATTTTCTAAGTAGTAGACATTGAACTTTTTATCATATTGACAATAAACATTAGTAGTAAGAATGATTAGTGGGAAATCTTGAAAACCTCAAACCTATTATTTGATCAAAAGATTATGTAAGGCAAATATATATTTGACCAAATGAACAAGGCAATTCAGTTTTCAAAGGTATAATAATGGAGGTGACAGATATAAGTAATCATTTTTTGACCATACAAAAACTACTATTTAGGCCCGTTTGTTCATACGGTAAGAAATTAATTTCAATATGAAATTATAATACGAAGTTAAAGTTTTGTTTAGAGATGCAATTTAAATTTTTTATGTCATATGTTTTTTCATAAACATAAATAAAAATTCATTAGTTGTAAAGCTATTAAAATTATACATATTCTTATACAATCATATTATAAGCAAAAGTTTATAAAATCGCATAATACACCATCACAAAACTATTCTTAAAAAATACAAATATTTATTGATCAAACTTTAATTCAATGAAAAATAAAATTGAACATAAGTTGTAATGACTGGTCTATAATATAATCTCCCACATAGTATAGACAACTTTCTCACGTTGAACTTACATTTCTTGATCATATGACCGAGAAGACAAACCAACATTGTTACTTTTAGTCATTTGTTGGTCAATTTAGTTGGTAAATAAATTTTATCGAAAATAAAATTAGTGAATATAAATGGTAAAATAGGAATTGATTTGAAGTAATAATAAATTTTATGTTGGTGAGAATAATCGTTATATGAGATATAAATAATTTTAAAAGTAATGATATGAATTATAAATTTTATTTACATATGTAATAAATGGTTAGTAGATACAAATATGGGGTTGATTTTACAAAATATAAATTTGTGGGTTAATTATTGTATTTGAAAAATCTCAAGTCATGATTTTAAATTCCCAAATCATAATGTTTAAAAAACTACGCATCCAAACATTGATTCCATCCATAATTTCATATCGCGATAAAAAATCGCATACTTACTTAAAATATTGTACGATGAACAGTGGAGTTAACTATGAGCACGCAAAAAGCTTGCCTTCCTAGGCTGGAATAATAGCTGTAAAGTTATATATATGGTTATGATACATTTGTTTTTCTGCTTTCTATTACCCAATAAAGAACTTATTAAATTTAAAACAAAAAAAAAAACTCACAAATTAAAACATGGGCTTCACCCATATTTTGCAAAATTAATAAGTAACTGATTTTGTTAGTAAAAAGTCACAATTATTGTTTTGGCAGGAGGAAGTGTAAGGAACCAGCAGTAACTTATTACTCCCTCCATTTCAATTTAATTGTTTCATCTTTCTTTTTAGCCCGTCTTTTTAATTTTAACTTTTCGCATAACATGTTTAATGTATTTTTAATTTAAAATCACAAGACTCAAAAATTATCTTTACTTTCTCAAATTTTGTGTTAAGTCAAAATTAGACATATAAATTGAAATGCATTGCCTAGTAGATCTTGAAAATCAGGTTGAAAAAATAAATGGAGCTGCTAATTTGAATAGTACATGATGAATTAAGGGCAGTAGTCAGACAGTAGGGACCAAATCTTACCTGAACCTGAGATTGGGTTACCTGCTTTTTTATCTGTTTATTTTTATTTTAAAGATACTGTAGGACTTGGCCAAACTGGACTTGCATTAACGTACACATCAATTGCAGGACTTTTTTTTCTTTCTATATATGTTTTTTTTCTTTCAAATAAAGGTATGGGATTGCAAGTGGTAGCTCTGTAAAAATAAGGAGATAAAAAAATTATAGTATTTGTTTTTTTCCTTTCGACAAATCGGACTAGAAAAGGACTAAATCTCAATTGATCAAGTTAATCGTTTGTTTTATTTAACATGGGCATGTAACAGTCTGCACGTTAAAATGCTATACTCATAGGTCAATTTGGAGTAGAAAAGGATTAAATCTCAGTGGATCAAGTTAATCGTTTGTTTTAATTAACATGATCATATAACGATATGCGCGTTAAAATGCTATGCTTATACACAATAAAACTGAAATATAAAGAAAGTTAACCTTCAAGATTGGATCACATGATTTGTTATGGTATACAAGAGAGTACTTGTTATTACATTTGAAGAGATACAAGCTGTATTAGCTACATATCCAAGTGGGAAGCTAAAAAACTTTACAAATGATTGCACTATATATGCTCTAGTAACTATAATACACTTGACTTGAACTTTTGACTTATCATTTCTATCTTCTTTCTTTTTTTATGACCGTGGTGTCTAGGCCAGCTTTCGCACACCTTGATTAATTCCATGAGATACCTGCCCCCTTCCACCACGAGCAACATGTAACAAGTAACTTTGTCAACCAAGGCCAGACCAAATGGGAAGAATCACCTAGTGACTTGTCATTTCTATCTTGAATTAGTAGGCATGTATCCTCTACAATTTATGTAGCAAGCGCTGTAAATTGCACAGGCCTCCAGCAAATACATGAGTTATAAATACATGAACTTCCCTCTGTCTATAAGGCGAAATTGTCAATCATGTGTTGTATAACATCTACTCCATCGGAATTAATGTTATAGGACTGCACCTGTAATTGTAAAACGAAGGACATTAAAAGATATATTACTGCAAACAACCTTCCTGTGGTGGAACAAAGCACAAAAAACAGAAACCAAATGGCAAATGATTGGCGAAAAATGCAGCATTGCTTCAGGTGAAAGAGTAAAAAATGAACGAAGGAGCTGCATAAGTTGTGAGGGCTCCTCTGCTCTTTCTTTATTCCATTCCTCATATTAACCAATGCCTAGAGTTTTGATTTCAGAAAGAAAAAATCATAAAAAACTACAAAATTTGCTTCTGTTCGTTGAAAACAAATAGTTCAAGATCACGATGACTTTATACATTTCCTTTTGGATCATTGAGACCTTTGGTTCAGAAGAAGCTAAGTGGATGGTGAACATTCATCATTCATATGCCCCAACTAGCTATTAATTGACAGATTTATAACCTTAGTTACCCGTTTGAGCCTAATTATCCATTCTTTATTACCCACATTATTGTCTAACCTACTCTTCAACAATCCATCTGATCACCCCATAGTATGCAAATTTATGACGGGGTATCATGAGTTATACCAAGGTATAGGAGACAGGTGGATTCTTTATGAGCTCTCGGGGAAAAAACCAAACACCTCTAGCTAAGTGAATGAAAACACAGACATGAAATGAAAATCCCAGAGTAAATAGCTAATGAGAAAGGAATTTGCCTAGATCATAATAGACTGATATGTGGTGAAATCTATGATGATCAATAGTGAAGAAACGCTCCTTAGAAGTGTGTTCAAGACGGAACAAATACATGCCTGAATTGCTGTATGGGCGAGGAATTTCTGTATACTTCCTTTGAAGCTAACATCAACGCGTTCCCAGCTCAACTTTGTTAAACCTCGGATCATAGCCTCTGCAGAAGTCAATCATGAAGAAAAGGTAAACAACAAAAAAGGATGATGAAGCTGATTATAAAAATGTTAAAAGTGGTGTGAACGTGCATTGAGATTCCCCGGGTTAATTAGGTAGTTTCTATTACTGCCACTAATAAAATAAAATAGCAGAGTGGGGGTTGAAAACCACTATCTGACAAAAATGGCTGATATTACAGAATGACCAATCAACCGTACGGCGTTCTAAGTATTTGATAGTTACTTAAGTAGTAAATTCTACCGTTTATGCAATTGACACAAGTTAGCTTAAGTCTCGAAGGTGGGATTACACAAAACTACTGGAATTAGTGTGAAGTGGACCCATGCTTTCTTTTCATTTAAGGAGCAGTTCTTTGATGCATCTCAGTGTAGTCATTCCGAAAAAACACACTAGAAGACTGTATGAACATCGCAAGATGCAACTAATATGCAGAATCAACAGCTATATATCCACGATTTTAGGATAATAAAGGTAAGTGTTTCTGAAAAGGAAGGCTAACATACTCAAAATTGCTCCTCAAAATACCATTAAAAAAGAAAGAAAAAAGGTACTAACCTTCCATTTCTTGAGACTTGTGTACGTTTATATTGGCCATAGTAGGAGTTTCTTGTGTAGAACTAACACTTGTTGCCTCATCTACGTTTACAATATGTGGGTATTTATCCACTTTTTTCATGTTTCGACGCTGAAACGAAAAGTATTAGTTGTATGATGAAAGCTTTTGCTAAAACTCTAATGTCATAAAATGTCATAACTTTTACCTTTGGAAGCTCACTTCTGCGCCGCAAAGATGATGTACTCCATCCAACAAGATCTATACAAGTGTTAAGGTTTTTCACATTTTAGGAAATAAGTTAACATATGGAATTAAGGACTCGTTGATCAGCATAAACACTTATCTGCTGTTGAATTATCTCATCAAGGACTTAAGTCCTGAACACCTGATTCTGGCTATATAATACACTGAATATTGAACAAACAAGAAAGAGAAGAAGAAAAGGACAAGGGTCTGACGAATACACATCTAAATGACGAGGTTAAGTAGGATACAGTCAAAACTTGTATTTGCATAGGCCACACGACGCTTAAATGACTGCAAAGCAGATCTGCAAGAAGAAGTTAGGATACATAATTTGCTTGACATTCTGAAGTGAGTTAGTCAATGTTCACTCACATAAATGGCAGATCTTCGGAATCACTGGCCATCTGAAGAAGGAGAGGAGGTTTCCCTTCATCATGATCTTTCAAAAAGAGATGCCTTCCGCTTCTTCCAAGTAACCATGAGGAACTTGCTGCAACCTTTTCAAGTGAGTATAGCCCACAGAATGCTGGAGCCTACAATATTTTTAAGAGACATTAAAAGCTTGGTTTCCTAAGCCTGCCCAGTTTTGGGATTAAGTAAGAAATATTGTCATGACGTAAGAAGAATGAAACTAAAGCAATTGCCATGCTCTAACATGATAAGCAAAGCTCAGAATGAAACTAGACCAAAAATATTCAAAGCCATGCAAGAGGCTGAAGTGTTAAATAAAACTTCACGAAGTACAAGTATTGGTGAAAACTGCAACCAAAATATAATCATATTAGATGAGTTTGGATTGCATACTCGAGACATATGAATCTCTTTGCTAGTACTTCTCATGACAATGCAATTTTGACACTTAACCTTGATAATGGCACATTACCACTAAAGTTTCTAACTCCTTTAACTGTCCACTTAAAATCAGAGACATTCGTGAGTTAGTTTAATCTAATAGAATGTGCAGTATACATGATAATGAAAATCTTCTTTTGAAGTCTACCATGAGAGAACCAAAAATCCAGTTTTGGTGGCAACTTCCTCTTTAGTTGTGTAAGTTACAGAACTCATTTGGACGATTGCCTTTCACTTTTACTTAAGAATGTGCATAACTCTCCATAATATCAGAATTTAACGAAGGCCATAAATTAATGGGGATTGAGTAAAACCCTCTAATTACCTGTTTGTGTCCTCTACAACTGAGATGTGGTGTAGCACAGGTTATAAAGTTCACGGGTTCCAGCCCAGCAATTTTTCTTGTGGACCCATTAAGACTACATTCCATATCTTGTCCACAAGCTATTCTTGCAGAACTTTGTTCATATAGCTTTGCAATAGCATATCTACATACCAGGCCACCTAGGGAGTGACCAATAAAGGAAATCTTCTGTAGACGTGGAGTACGTTTTACAACAGATTGTACCTGACAGTAAATATGAGAAGCATCAGTCACTAAAAATTAAGTTCAAGTAGATATTGCTTAGCAAATAACTAAACTTACATGTTTGACCTGGAGAAAATTAAACTCAAAGGAAAGAAAAAAAGACTTTCAATTAAAATACTACTATTTCTTCCTGAATTGTATGAGCTAGTCTGGTTTACAAGATCATGGTCAAAAAAGATGTTGATGACTCTCACAATATGAGTAGGTCAGATAAAATGAGATCGACGGAGCATTTTGTGTTGAGGAACAAGATTTTATTTAAACTGACTAAATCTGGGGAAGAAACAAATGATTCACATACCTCTTCAGCTAGTCTTGTCCCCATTACGTCAACACCATCGAATGTCAGCTTTGAATAATTAGATCGACTGCCTGGAAATAGCATATTAAATTAGAAAAAAAAATTAGAGATTAATACAGGAAACATATGGCTCTGACTGACAGAAAGATGCATAAAGATTGTGGAAACATGCAATCAATGAAAATTTGGAGCTCATATTAAAACTAATGGACCGCTAGAATTTTGATAGCATAAAAGCATGAATATCTAATGCAAGTTTGGAAGTGCTATGCCAAAAGTCAAAAGTTATCCAAGGACCTCTATACTTTCCTTTTGAGAAAAAGAGTTCTAACACCAATATTTCTTCATTTAAATTATTTCCAGTAAAGACATGCTATAACAATCCTTGGAGAATGGGAAGAAACTGTGGTAGTTGGCCGTCACACCCCCTAGAGCTGCTTACTTCACTTGGATTGCCACTCATAAGGCTTGTTTAACACATGACAATTAGCAGAAACGAGGTCTTACTATTTGCAGCAGATGTGTTCTATGTGAAGAAGCTAACGAGTCAGTAAATCATTTATTGCTCCACTGTCAAATACATTATGCCAGGTTGCATAAAACTTGCCCTAAGTAGGCACTCCCTACTTGCATTTTCTGAAATGTTTGGCAGTAGAGGAATAACAAATGTTTAACGATAGTAGGGAAAACATACTTCATGTAAAAGCTAGATGTTTGAAAAGTCTATGACTATGGTGTAGGAAGAACAATGTATCGGATACGAAATCTACGTTAGATTTTTTGCACTCCTTCAACCTATAGAAGGAAACTTCTAGTTTGTACTCTTTCATGTACCTTCTTGGTACTCCTTAAACTAGCTTTGTCAGCAGACTCTGTCCGTATTGTTAGAGATAGAAAAAAAGCAATCCACTATATAGTTAAGGGGAACAAAAAAGATGTAGAAAAGTATGATCAATCAAAAATTAAAGGCAGTTCTCTTATTTGCATCAACATTTCATTTCTTCATACTTACCAAAAACCACATGCCTGCCTTTGTGTTTTGGTTAATCATACATATAAATATGACATTTCAAACAGATAGTTGTGACTCCAAAGTAATTAGATTTAACATAACAATCTCACTTCAATCAACTAGACCAAAAAAACAGAAGTATAATAGAACCAGGAAATGGCGTAAAGAGCAGGAGCTTACGATAAACAATGATATCGTGTGGATAGGCCTTCACAAATTGTTCAGCAGCATACTTCCAATCATCTACACTGCAGAAGCAGACAAGTCAAGCCATCAAACCTAAGCACACTGATCTCTCATCATATAGCAATCATAACACTAGGACTAAATTAAGACTCAATGATCTTTCAACCATAACATCTTTCCGCTCTCTACGAGAGTTTATGGAAATTTGTCTAATCCTTCGACCATTTTTTAACTTTAACCAAGCTCGGTATGACTTACTTGATAAAAGTATCAGTACTAATAATACTAGGACTAAAATTATCTATAAAAAATTCCATATTTACAAATGATTAACCTACAAGTTCTAATGAAAATAGAAAAAACAACAGCAATGATATAAATCCACAATATCAGTTTGTACCAGTATGTAACAACAACAAGATACACAGTCACCTTACCCCCTGCGGGAGATAGAGAGGTTGTTTCGAAAGACTACCAGTTTCAGTTATAGTAAAATTGAGTTAAAGATTTCAAGTCACCTGCCAATAATACCATTAACCATGACAACTAAGTGATTAGGAGCATGACCCGGACCCTTTTGGCTAGACTCCACATCGAAACCACCTTCATGAGCAGGTGTCTCAACAACAGGAAATTCATCATCCAATCTCATACACGCGAACTTAGGGAAAATAGAAAACCTTTTTCTCTTTGTCTTCTTATTTCTATTCTCAATACCCATTTCAGATTTCTTCGGTTCCTTATTCTCAATACCCATTTCAGATTTCCTCTCTTCCACTCCATCTTCATCACTAAAGTTTAAACCTTTATCCATTTTCGACGAACCCATTTTCACATAACCACCCAAATCCAACAAAATCAAGAAAAAAACACAATCAAACAGCAAAAAGCTTTTGTGGGTCAATAGTAATAACGCTTAACAAGGAACAGGGGTTCTTGGATTTTGGAATTTTCAACATTTATGGTTTTATAGACTATTTCTAGGCCACATCAAATGCTTCTAACAGTAAATGGAACATTCTTATTCTTCTCTCTGCAAATAGTCTTGTTGAAACAGAGTGGGAATAAAATAATATCACTTCTATTAAATTGTGAATCAAGAATTGCATTTTGACATTAGAAAAATATTGAATGATATTGTGTTGACGTTGTTGTAAGATTGATTGAATCAAAAGAGGGAAAACTCTGGTTTTATGAAAGTTTCAAGTTTGACGATCGTCTAGAAGAAATTTTTTTATGTTGTTGTACCTTTCCCTTTCTAGAGTTAGATGAAAACTAGGTCCCATGTATGAGAGGGGTCCAATAACTGACCAGGCATACTTTCTCTGTTTTAATTTATTTATCTGATAAATATTATATCAAAATATTTTTTAATTTTATGACTTTTAGACATATTATATGCAATCTTAAACTTGTAAGAATTGTCAATGAAAGGGAAAGATACATTTTTTTTTGTTATAATTGATTAAAAAGGAAGTCAAGATAAACAAATGATTTGTTTTACTTTTCTTTTTAAATTATTTAAACAAAGAATGTTTTTTCCCCTTTTGACAATCTCTTCCTTCCTTCTGTATTATTTGTCCATATTCTAAAAGTAATTATTATCTCAAAATTCAAATTACTTGACCAATTATAAGATAAAAGATGGAATTAATTAATGTTTTAGATTTTGCCCTTAAGTTATTTTTTTAAAAGTGTAAATATTGTAAAATTCCAAGAGAACTCTTTCATTATTAATTTTGATATTGATAATATGACACACAAATAAAGTTAGGATAAAAAAGTTAAAAGCAGTACTTCCTCTATTTCAAATTAATTGAATTATTGAAATATTTTTTATTTTTCAAATTAACTTAATTGTTCAATCTTAAAAATTTATTTTTAAAATATTCTTCAATTTTACACTTCATTAGTTAGTATTGGAATTTAGTTAGTATAATTAATGTTTAATTATTTTAATCATAAATTTGTCAATACTCCTTTTGTCCCTAATTACTTGCTTACTTTTGAACTAACACACCTATAAAAAAAATAATGATTGAAATAGTGAGTTTATCATTGTACCCCTATTAATTATGAAGTAAATGAATTGAAAACTTAAGATTTTCAAGAAGATTTATATTTTTCAAAGTAATTAATTGAGGGTATAATAAGTAAAAAAATGTCTTTTTTTTATTTGTTAAAATTGACAAAGTAATTATGAACAGCTAAAAAAGGAAAAGTAAACAAATAATTAAGGACAAAGGAGTAATTAATAAAGAAGAAATGAAAAGATATACCTAATCTATGTCTTATTCTTCTTTTCTTAAAGAACGTAAAACAACTCAACAATTCAATAAATTTGAAATAAATAAAGTAATTAATAAAAATATTCTTCTTATTTATAACTTTTTAAGCGAAATAAAAGGAGAAAGTAGAGAATAACTCATGAATTGGCATATTTATGACTATAAAACAAAACTTGTAAACCTTAACATCTTTAACAAAATATGTCATTTAGTTCAATTTTGCCCCGGCAGTTCGTTAGGAATGTTGGACAATTTCCCAAATTTGGAGCTGGATTGCAAACAAGTGGATGGATAAAGTACTAAAAATGTACAACTTGAATTATAACAAATTTCAGTTCACTTATTAACTCAAAGCCTCAATTTTTGGGTTCGGATTTTAAGTATGAAAAAGTTTTTGATAAGGAGTTTTTTCTTTGAGTAAGATCTTACGCAATGTAAATTTAATTTAATCAGACTTTAATGCGATATCAACACCAAAAAAAAAAAAAAAACTTGAGTTTACCAAACAAATACTAATAAATTTCTTAAGAATGACATTCGGCTTGTAATAAATTATGGGCTATTTTATGCCTAATTTTGGCTCATTTCTATTCTCATCCCAAAATTCTTCAACAAAATGTATTCGAGCAATTAGATATTAAAACTTAAAGTGTGAAACTTTTTTATGCCAAATTTTAGGTCACATTATGATAGCAAAATTATTAATTTTTTTTCTAATGTGATTTTATTTTACGTTTTCATCTTTTGTGGGGCATCTTATTTAAAATATATTTTTCTCTTATCACAAATTTTAGAATTTTTTAATTATTGATTTTCATAATACCTCTTACTATATTGTTATTATTATTATTTTTAAAATATATTTTAGAATTTCTTAATTTTATATATTATAAAGATAACTAATAATAATTTTAAAAAAATAATAAATTCTTCCGACAAAATGAATCCTTATTGTAATCATTAATTAATTAAGAGATTTATATTCTTCTTAATGAGGTTATATTAGTTATGTTATTATTAATATATGTTATAAAATTAATTTAATGATTTAATAAATATATTATTTTAAGAAAATATATCACGTTAACATGAATCAAAATAAAATAAAAATTCAAGGTATTAGATATGATTTGTATAACTACCTAAAAAGAGTTCTTTACGTTTTGGAATTTCTAGAAGATGATTTCTAGTTTTCTCATTTAAAAATTGGTTTTAATTTTTTAATGTTAAGTAATATTAACTAAAATAACACATATGGGTTAATTAATTATTTTAAGGACCATGCTTCAAAATTGAGGGCTCAAGGTTGAGTCTTTTTTTCCTCTAAATAATTTATTTTTTTCTCACCTTTTTTGAACTTAGAATTGTAATGTCTAAAGTCCAAAAATGTGCCACCTCTAAGAAAAGTCATCATTTACTATTTAGTTTTTTCTAGAAGCTATTATTACTCTAATTAATCCCTTTTTAAATAATGTTTATATATATATCCAAGTCGGTGCAATCTAGTCGAGTATGATAGAAGATCAAAACACGTGGAATTAAAGAAAAAGTAAATTATGTGGCCTAATTCTAATTGTGATCGACGCTTTCGCCATTACTCCACTGTTTTTTTTTTACTGGTTTATCTTATTCAAAAATACTCTAGATTTTTATTTTTATTGGACAATTATAATATATTAAGAGAAGAATATTTTTTCTGTTTTATTTTTAATATTAATTGTTTATTTTTTGAATAATTCTCAAAATGAAATTAGGACATTTATATATGAATAAGGAACATGCAAAATAGGGGAAAAGTAAGGAGTATTAAAATTGCATGTGTTACACGATTAAATACTTTATTCTTATTCTTTTTATCTTGTTAGATCCCACAATTAGGTAGAGATTCCTATTATGTCCCTGTGTCTATGTTTTTCAGAGTCCGGAGACAAAAGAATAAAAAATTGAACGAAATTTTCAAAAGAGCAACAAAAAGTAAGGTTCAAACTAAAAGGGAAATATTTAAACGGGAGGAGAATATCGTGAAATTTATGGAGTAAGTGCAGCCTGACATACGCCTTACAAGGCGCAAGCCGACATGATAGTTACAACACCGTGTAAGGCGCATGTCAGGCTGCGACTTACTCCTTAAAATAATAAATAAAAAACGTTTAGTAGAGTTGTGTTACTTTTTACTTCACTCAAACAACTTAATCAGAACGTCAACTTTTGCTTAAAGAGCAATTTGCCATTGTTTAATTCTCTCTTAATTTCCACTTTTACGTTAAACTAGTTTCCCTATTCATTTTCATGGCAAAGTAGAATAGGTATTTGGCCTTTATGAGGGGGGTGGTTGAAGTGGGGTTACACTTTCTGTTCCCAATATTCTGCAAGGACTAAGAAATAGATTTAAAAGAATATTTTTATTCTTAAGTGTATATAATTAGATTATTTCCAAATAAATATGCATATACAATCCAAATGGAAAAAAATAAAACCCTTTGATTTCACCAAAATATGATTACAAATTTCCCTATTCATACAATTGATATTCCGATACTATTATAAAGTAAATTCATACTTTATAACGTTACTTTCAATTTCTTAATTATTGCTACTCTTTAAATTTAAAATTGTTGATAATAGTAGTAATAATACTAATTAATAAGCTCCAAAGTCTTTTAATTGAATAATTTTCACACCACTATAGACTACAGTGACTATATATATATTTATTTATTTTAAGGAGCAAGGCGCAGCCTGACATGCGACTTACAATAGCATGTCGGCCTTCTGAGGCTCATGTCAGGCTACACCTTACTCCATAAATTTTACGGCATCCTCCTTCCGTCTAAATGTAATCCTTTTGGTTTGAACCTTATTTTTTGTTGCCCTTTTGAAAATTTCGCTCAATTTTTTTGCCCTTTTAGCTCCGAACTTGTGTTTTCCAACTAAACACGTTAAATGGACTTCAAATTTTCTACACTAATAATATACATAACGATTACTATATAATTAGCTAGACAATTTAATTGATAATTATAGGTGATATTTTATGATCATAACTATCAAATAATGAATACTCCCTCCGTTTTATTTAGTTATCACTATTTTACACTATTTTAGATTCCACGCTTCTTAAGAAATTATGTAATTACCATTGCACCCTCGCATTTAGTGTTCTCTTAAAGTCAATTGTTCAATAAATGAACATGAATTAATTTACTTTGATTAATTAATTTAACCAATGAAAATGAATTAATTACTTAATTTTTCTATGGTGCGCAAATATGTACTTTCAAGTCTAACAACTTTTGAAGGAAAAATAAGAATAACAGTGTCATGTAAGCATTGATTTTGTGAAATAACAAATATTAAAAACTATCTATTTTATTTTATTTTAGTAAAAATAACATATAAATAGAAACTAAAGGAGTAATGTAATAAAGTAGTACTACCTAGTCTGCTATCAAAGAATAAAAACTATAACGATAGTGTTAAAAAATACTGTATTACTTAAATTTTTCTGCCTTCATTTGTTTTGTTACATTGACAGCCCCATTTATCTAGAATAATCTAGACAAGGGATGTTTGTAAAATTTGTAGAAAGTGGTTGTGTGAAGAAATTTAATTCCATAATATTTATTGCTTTTACACCTTTAGTATAATTTGAAACAGTTTTTGTTTGACGTAACAAGTTATTTCGTAAATTAATGATATTTCGTGAAAATTGAGAACTACGTGATTTTTGTAATGAGTTCAAGTTTAAAATTATTAGCATTGAATTCATTATATTTTTAAAATTATAGGTTTATGTCTATTAATTTATTATAAATTTAATATTTAAACATACATTTATATTTCATATAAAAAAATTATGAAGTCAATTGAATCCTTTAACTACTCATAATGATGTTGACCTTTATTTGCCCTGATTTTTTACCATAAATAGGTTTTCCTTTTAGGAAAATGTTTTCATATTTTAACTAGTCATTTTCTTGTAGGAAAGGTTTAGGACTCTATAAATATAGGTTTGTTCCTTCTAACTTAATTAGCATTCACAATGTAGTCCTAGGGTTTTGAGAGTTGTGGTTATAGGGGAGAAATTTTGTGTACCTCCTTGTATTCCGAGTGAATTGATTGAGGTTGTTTCTCTCTATATTTTGTACTCTCATATTTATAGTGGATTGCTCATCTCCTTTGTGGACGTAGGTCGATTGATCGAACTACGTTAAATATGTCTCTTTTGGTATATTTCTCGTTTGTCTTCTTACTCATGATCTTTTGAGATTTGCTTTGCTAGCTTCCGCATTACCCATGCTTATTTCGGTCCTAACAAATGTTACGTAGGCCTTTGCGCAGAGTCTTTAATCTAAAGTCAATTTGTAGTTGCAAATTAATAATTATTTTTTACTTGAAAGTCAATAAGTACGGCTTCCAATATTCATAAATTCAACTTTGGAATCTTCTAATCCATAATTAGGCCAATGAAAGACCTTACAAAGACCGTTACATTAAAGCAGAAGAGAATAATCCTAAGTAAGAATTAACATAATAAAAACATGCATGAATCAACTATGTTTGAAGTGGACAACTTTATGCATCACGACTTAACTTGGACTTTGTCCATAATATCAAGTCACAAACTTGTATAGACTATAGTTCCTACATTAGGCAGTACATCATGAAAAAGATTGAGCAAAGTATCTTTGACTAGTTTTCTTATAGACATAGTGAAGTGATTTTGTCAGTTACAAACATTGAAGACATCATTTTATTAGATACTTTCGTAAAGACATCACTTTACTAGATACTTTTGTAGTTTCGTATAGTTGAGTGATTATTTGAGTAATTATTTCAGATATCTTTGATCAATTTTCTTATAGGCACTGAAATTCACTAGACAGACCCTGCTTTTCTTTGTATTGCCAATTCCCAAACAGAACACATCCAGCTAATTCATGAAAACTAGATATTCAATATATATGAATTATTCTAATCCCTTGCATCTCTGGAATTTTATAAGCAGCAGCTTAATTACTTAACTTGTAACTATAGAAAATTGGAGTGATTGTTCAAGTCCTATCGTCACAGCTAGCCTCAGCCCATGTTACGAATTGTCCACTTTGACCCCATACACCTCATGATGCTGCCCCCATGGGAGTCTGGGCCGTATCTTGGTCTCAATGTGGTTGATCATCCGAAAAGAGTAGTCAAGCATTATTTGGCTTGATCGGTCTTTACCTAAGGTCAAACTACCTAATACTATTCAGACTCATCAAACAACGCTTTTTAGCTTTCTTTAGGATTTAGCCTGATTTATCCCGGAGTTGCAACATCCCAAAAGCGTGCGTACTATGTGACTATTCACTATTTTCTCATTCTGGTTTAGGATTCGCTAATTTTTTTTGAAAATTTGACTCCGGACTCGTATTTCCAATCTAAGCACGTTAAATGGAGTTTCAAATTTTATACACTAATAATATACATTATAATGATATAATTAGCTAGGACATTTAATTGATAATTATAGGTGATATTTTATGATAACTATCAAATAATTAATACTCCCTCCGTTTTTATTTAGTTGTCACTATTTTAGATTCCACGCTCCATTAGAAATTATGTAAGTTCACCATTGTATCATCATTTAGTATTCTCTTGAAATCAAGTTTTCAATAAATGAACATGAATTAATTTACTTTGATTAACTAATTCGATCAATAAAAATGAATTAATTATTTAGTTTTTCTATGTTGTGCAAATGTATACTTTCAAAGCTAATAATTTTTTAAGGGTAAAATAAGAAGAATAGTGTCATTTATGCATTGATTTTATGAAATGACAAATATTAAGAATCACCTATTATTTTTTAAGAATGACATATAAATAGAAACGAAAGGAGTAATGTGGTAAAGTAGTACTACTAATTAGCCTGCTATCAAAGAATAAAAAACCATAAAGATAGTGTTAAAAAAAACTGTATTACGTAAAAAAAATTCTGCCTTTATTTGTTTGTTACATTGAAAGCCCCATTCATCTAGAATAATCTAGAGACGAGGGATTTTTGTAAAATTTGTAGAAAGTGGTTGTGTGAAGAAATTTAATTCCATAATATTTATTGCTTTTACACCTTTAATATAATTTGAACAACTTTTGTTTGACGTATTAAGTTACGTTTTGTAAATCAATGATATTTCGTGAAAATTTAGAACTATTGTATCTGTCACTAGGAAACAAGTTAGCGTCTGTAGATGCAAAAAAATCAATAATTATTTATTTGTTCATTGGAAGTCAATAAGTACGGCTTCCAATATATTCATAAATTCAACTTTGGAATCTTCTAGAGTAATCCATAATTAGGCCAAAGAAAGACCCTTGCATCAAACCAGAAGAGAAAATAATCCCAACTAAGAATGTAATAAAAACATTTATGCATAAGCTATGTTTAAAGTGGACAACTTTATTCAACACGACTTAACTTGGACTTTAGTCCATAATATCAAGTCACAAACTAGGCTGTACATCATGAAAAAAAGATTGAGCAAAGTATCTTTGATCAATTTTCTTATAGACAATATAGTTAAGTGATTTTGTATTTGCAAACATAAAAGACGTGACTTTAATAGATACTTTCGTAAAGACATCAATTTATTAAATACTTTTGTATAGTTGAGTGACCATTTGAGTAATTGACTTGAACATCTTTGATCAATTATCTTATAGAGACTGAATTCACCAGAACCAGAAGAGAACACATCTAGCTAAGATGTTCAATATACATGAATTATTCTAACCCCTTGCATGTCTGGAATTTTATAAGCAGCAGCTTAATTACATAACTTGTAACTAGAGAAAATTGGAGTGATTGTTCAAGTCCTATCGTCACAGCTAGCCCCAGCCCGTGTTACGAATTGTCCACTTTGACCCCATACACCTCATGATGCAGCCCCCGTGGGAGTCCGGACCGTGTCTCGGTCTCAATGTGGTTGATCATCCGAAAAGAGTAGTCAAGCATTATTTGGCTTGATCAGTCTTTACCTAAGGTCAAACTACCTAATACTACTCAGACTCATCAAACAACGCTTTTTAGCTTTTTTTAGGATTTGGCCTGATTTATCCTGGAGTTGCAACATCCCAAAAGTGTGCGTTATGTGACTTTTCACTATTTTCTCATTCTGGTTTAGGATTCGCCTAACATGTTATGGTCACCCTTCGCCTAAATTTTTTTATCAGTCCTCTTGACCTACCCTGATGTGTCTCACCTTGTCAAGTAAAACTAGTTGTGTGTCTGTTTGTCATTTGTATACTTAATTACCTTTTGCTGTTAAGATATGCTTTTCAAAGAAAGACAGATCCTCATGGGATATGAAGAATGGGGGTACAATTTTCTTCATCCATCTACCAGATTGAGAAAGTTCCCAGTAATTTCAACTGCTCAAATGATTCATCCTCATGTAATTAATTTCCTTATTCGTATGAAGTGCATTTTCAAACACAACTTAATTTATGGAACTTTCATCTTATTAATTTCTGGTATATAGAAAAACATGCATTACTCCTCACGCAAAGGCTAGTTTTTGCTTTTCTTCTTCCTTTTGCTTTATTCTCTAAATCAAATATCCGTTGAAATAATTTTCTATTGGTCCAACATACTCTTATGTATCGTGTGATATTGTCCACTTTAGAACAAGCCCACGTGGATCTCATCTCAACACCGTATAAGTAACTCCTTTTAACTTGTCAGCTACCAATATAATGTACACCCATTCCAATATTTGGATAAAAATAATCTCCAGGCATCATCATACCTTATGAAACAAAACTTGTAAACCTTAACATCTTTAACAAAATTATGTCATTAGTTCAATTTTAAACCAGCTGTTCGATCGTTAGAAATGCTGGACAATTTTCCAGATTTTTAGCTCGGATCGCGATCAAGATGATGGATAAATTACTAAAAATGTAAGTTTTGCAACTGAATTTCATACCAAATATATGTTCATTCAGGTTTTCGGAGATCTTGTGATAAGAGGAAAATTAGTTGAAAATCTGCATTAATGTATGAAATTTCAGAGTCCCTATTTAACTGAAAGCCTGAGTTTACCAAACAAATAAATTTCTTAAGGATGTAATTTGGCTTGTACTAAAAGCCCCAAGAACTAAAAGGAAAGGAATCAAAAAAAATTATATCATAAAATATTTGCTTAACTTAACCTATATACTATATAGAAACCTTCCATTTGAATTCAAGCATACACACACATACTATAAATAGGATCTAGTGGAACTTTGCCCCAAAACAAAGAAAACTTGCTAACAAAGCATCCACCAATTGAAAAAATTAGAACATCAAATGTTTTAAAATAACATATACTCATGCTTCTTCTATTTAGTATTATTTGTTATTTCCTTTGCTTCATTTATGACATTATTTATATTGCTATTATTCTCTTTACATACTTATTATTTTATATTTTACTTTATTCGAGAGTCTTATCAAAATCAGTCTTTCTACCTTCACGAGATAGGAAAAAACTGTATTCACACCATCCTCCTCAGTCCTCGCTATATACTTATGCTAAATTCAATTGTCTTTGAAGTTTAAAACCCACCCCACTAATCTTTTTATTTTTTTGGGGGAATTAGTGTTGGATTAATTAGACAGCTAAAGACAAAATGAACAAACAGTTATGTAAGAGACTAAAAATTAGTGTTATAATTGGTTGGTGTCCCGCGCTTTTCTGAAGACTTAGCTTGCAAAATTTCTCAAAACAGAGAAGAAGAGTGTGTATATAATGAAGAGGTTATGTGCTTTCAGCTTTGCTTGTCGACTCTTCAAACCTCGTACAACACATTCCCAGGTACTCTTGTCTTCTTGTTTTTGTCGAAAATCCTTGGAAAAAAACTGTTTTTTTTTTTTTTTTTGGATTAATTGTGTGATTGTTGGTATAGGAATCAAAGGAGAAAATGGAGCAATCACCAATTGTCACTGTCGATGATTTGCAGGTATGAATTGGGTTTTTTGCAATTTTCCCAATTGGGGAATGTTGGTCCATTTTAGAAAGTTGAAATGTGGGTTCTTTAGGATTCTTGAAACATGATTCTTTCACTAGTTTACTAATTCTTGAATATCATCAAATTTGTTACTCGAGGAGTTGAAGAAGGGTTTATGGTATTTGAGACTATAGAACTGTAGCAATTTATATAAGTTAAATTTCCAACTTGCAAGTTTGTGTTTGTAGAAACTAAAAATGTAAGTTGGTTAGTTGTTGGAATGAGGAAACTTGGGCATTGTGTGTGTTTGTGTTGGAGAAGTGATTTTAGGAGAAAAAGGGTGGACGAAATGTTCCCCAATAGTAATCTGTAAGGATATTTGTTGGCATTGCATTCGGCATTTTGAGTTTTTTAATCGAATAATTGTGTGATTGTGACTATAGGAATCAAGGGAGAGCATGGAGAAGTCACCAATGATCACTGCCAACAACAACTTTGATACTCAGGTATGAATTAGAAAGTAGAGACGTGTACTTTGAGATTCTCATACTGATTTAACTGGTTTACTGATATCTACAAATTTTGCTATTCGAGGAGTTGAGGAAAGGTTATGGCATTTGGGACTGGAAAACTGTAGGCAATTGCCATAAGGCTAAATATCCAAGCATGATGAGTTTTGTTGAAAATCCATATATAACGGGTGATATTTAGTATCTCTAGAAACTAAAACTGCAAGTACCTTAGGTGTTGGTTTAAGGAAACACAAGCATTGTGTGTATTTGTGTCGGAGAGTTGGATTAGAAGAAAAAGAAAAGGCCTTACCTACCTTGTGAATGAAAGGCATCCAAAGTAGTGTCGGTATAGGGGGAAAATGTGTGTGTATCCTAAGTAGCTTTCCCCTGTCAATTTTTCTTCAAGCTCATTAATTATACATATTTAATTTCTTACAGAGTGCAACAGAAAATGAGAAAGAGACTGGGAGTTATGCTGCTACTAACATCATCCTAAACCATGAATTCTCGGATGGGCTGCACTCGTGGCATCCCAATTGTTGCGATGCTTTTGTGGTTCCAGCAGGTTCTGGATACCATAAAGGATTAGCGGCGGAGGAAGGCTGTTGTTATGCTGTTGTCTCAAATCGTAAGGAATGTTGGCAAGGCTTAGAGCAAGACATTACAAGCAGGGTATCAGCAGGTTCCACTTATACAGTTTCTGCTTGTGTTGGGGCCTCTGGTACTTTTCAGGGTTCTGTTGAAGTCCTCGCCACGTTAAAACTAGTGTATCAAAATTCAGAAACAAGCTATCTATTCATTGCAAAGTAAGATTCAATATCTAACTTGTCTTTGTTACCTTAAATTGTTTAAGAAGCAATAGTCATGGTAGAGTTTTACTCCATCCAGAAAAACTGCTTCGGAGGAGTGTTGGGAGATATTAGAAGGTTCATTTTCTCTGTCAACTATGCCCGACCAAGTTATATTCTATCTCGAGGGACCTCCAGCTGGAACTGACCTGCTCATAAAGTCAGTAGTGATATCATGTCCTAGTTCTACTGCTTGTGATGTAAGTCGAATGCTATGTCCATATATAATATTTATATTTCCGCCGTTTTCTCTTCAGTCTAGAGATTACTTAAGTTTATTCAGACTTTATTGTATTACTGAATGAGTTCTCTCCTTATTTTGATAGAGTTCTGGCACATCATCCGTTTGTACCGATGATGATAACATCATAATAAACCCTCAATTTGATGATGGCCTCAATAGTTGGTCTGGAAGAGGCTGCAAGGTGGCCTTGCATGACTCTATGGCAGATGGGAAGATCACTCCAATGTCTGGAAAATCTTTTGCATCTGCAACGGAACGCACCCAGAGCTGGAATGGAATTCAGCAAGATGTGACAGGAAGAGTGAAGCGAAAACTAGCTTACGAGGTATCTGCTGTTGTCCGTATCTACGGTAACAATGTCACTACTGCAGATCTTCGCAGTACATTATATGTTAAAGCAGCTGACAACCGTGAACGGTATATAGGCATTGCCAGGTAGGTGAATTCAAGTTCGCCTTATATAATGTGCATATAATAATACTTGTAGTATTTCCTGTCATATCATCAACTTTTTTCTTCTATCCTTGTAGTATCTTCTATGATTTTACCGTCTATTTATTTTTTCCTGATCTTAGAAACCATTCAACTGCACAGCAAAAAAGATACTGTTAGCTCTCATTTTGCACTTCTATATCAGTTAATGCATTTTAGGTTTATGTCAACATAATCGACTTTGTTCTGTTGAAGGAATTTATGATTTTGACTGGTTCTTCTGCTCCATATCTATTTGGATAATCATCTGTGTAATAGTCACAAGCATGTGTGCTGTAGTAACTTCATTTTCTAGAGTTAGATAACTTTTCATTTGAAACAGATAGATAATATCTTTTGACGTTGAACTTACAATCCACTTGGTTCATTTTGAAACTGGACTAGGTGAACAATTAAATGTGTTGTTTTAATTGATCCTTTTCTTCTTTACCTCTGTTTCGCCTTCCATTTTTTATTTACCATGTTTATTAAAGTTTTGTGCGAGTGATTTTAACAAAAAGCTACTTTTGTGTAGTGTCCATGCCACAGACAAAGACTGGGTGAAGTTGCAAGGGAAGTTTCTTATAAATGACTCCCCGTCTCAGGTTGTTGTCTTTTTAGAAGGTCCGCCTGCAGGAACGGATATCCTACTTAACAATTTAGTCATAAAGCATGCAGCTAAAGCTCCTCCTTCTTCTCCACCAGTTATTGAGGTTAGTTGAAAATGTGCAATGTGTATTTTCCTCCTTTTTCAATTTTCATTGAGCTTGGTGATGCGATACTAATAGAGGAACTCGAAGCCTAATATTTTCTGTGGAAGTGCTATGTTATGCCACTTAAGCTAGCTAGTTGGAAATTCAACTGTTTGATCTGTTTAAGCATTAACTACTTTCATGCTTCTCCTACCATTACCTCTCTGTACGGTGTTTGAGGCTTTCTACATCTCTTTTAGGA
Source organism: Solanum acaule (assembly GCA_036250505.1). Lineage (NCBI taxonomy): Eukaryota > Viridiplantae > Streptophyta > Magnoliopsida > Solanales > Solanaceae > Solanum > Solanum acaule. Next base: position 39,224 of record JAJOOR010001198.1, read on the forward strand.
TGCTGGTTTTGGTGTTAATATAATCACAAATACAAGTTTGAATGATGGCACAAATGGCTGGTTTCCACTTGGAAACTGTGCAATGAGTGTTCAAACAGGCTCACCACATATTATGCCTCCAATGGCTAGAGATTCCCTTGGTGCTCATGAGCCTTTAAGTGGCCGTTATATTCTTGTGGCTAATCGTACTCAAAACTGGATGGGTCCTGCTCAGATGATCACGGATAAAGTAAAACTCTATTTGACATATCAAGTATCTGCATGGGTTAAAATTGGACAAACATCAGGACCTCAGAATGTAAATGTTGCCCTTGGAGTAGACAGCCAATGGGTAAATGGAGGCCAAGCTGAGATCAGCAATGATAGATGGCATGAAATTGGAGGATCTTTTAGAATTGAGAAGCAAGCTGCTAAGGTTATGGTTTATATTCAGGGTCCTGCTGCTGGTGTAGACCTAATGGTTGCTGGGCTTCAAATTTTTCCCGTTGACAGACGTGCACGGTTTAGACACTTGAAGAAACAAACTGCAAAGGTAATACTTAATTTTGTGTTCATGGTATTTTCACTTATTGTGTTTTAAGTAATGATCATCAGTTATTTCGAAGTGTTTCATCCGCGAAGCCATTTCTGTTTTACTGTTGCACTGGAGAAGTTTTGAAGGAAAACAGAAAAAAATCTCCTTGCGGAAACATCTCTCTTTTAAAATTGCCATTAGAATGGATTTCCTATATCTTTCTTCTGAGTGGCAGACAATGTTGTTACCTTAAACACAGTTTATTAAAAATTTATAATAAAAACTTTCTTTCTTTGCTGATTTTCTTCACAGTTACACAAGCGAGACGTCATGTTGAAGTTCTCTGGATCAGATTCAGGCAGTTTGTTTGGCACATTTGTTAGAGTTAGACAACTGCAAAACAGCTTCCCCTTTGGATCAGCCATAAGCAGAACAAACATGGACAATGAAGACTTCAATGCCTTTTTTGTCAAGAATTTCAATTGGGCTGTGTTCGGAAATGAGCTGAAATGGTACTGGACAGAAGCACAGCAAGATAATTTGAACTACAAAGATGCTGATGAGCTCCTGGACTTTTGCACAAAAAACAACATCCAAGTTCGAGGTCACTGTATCTTTTGGGAGGTGGTGGGCACCGTTCAGGCATGGGTACAATCCTTAAACAAAAGTGACTTGATGACGGCTGTTCAAAACCGTTTAACAGGGCTGCTGACACGGTACAAGGGGAAGTTCCCGCATTATGATGTGAACAATGAGATGATGCATGGTTCTTTCTATCAAGATAGATTGGGTAAAGACATCAGGGTAAACATGTTTAAAACTGCACATCAATTGGACCCTTCCCCCATGCTATTTGTAAATGATTACCATGTTGAGGATGGCTGTGACACCCGATCTTACCCTGAGAAATACATTGAGCACATTCTTGATCTCCAAGAGCACGGTGCACCTGTTGGAGGTATAGGTATTCAGGGACATATTGACAGTCCAGTTGGTCCCATTGTATGTTCTGCTCTGGACAAACTTGGTACTCTTGGACTTCCAATCTGGTTCACTGAAGTTGACGTGTCTTCAGATAATGAATACGTCAGAGCTGATGATCTAGAAGTTATGCTTCGAGAAGCTTATGCTCACCCTGCTGTAGAAGGTATAATGTTGTGGGGATTCTGGGAGCTGTTCATGAGTCGATCAAATGCACATTTAGTGGATGCAGAAGGAGACATCAATGAAGCTGGAAAAAGGTACCTTGCTCTTAAGCATGAGTGGTCATCCCATCCGCATGGTCATATTGATGAACAAGGGCAATTCAGCTTTAGTGGATTCCATGGCTCCTATGAAGTGGAAGTTATAACAGTTTCAAAGAAAATTACTAAGAAATTTGTGGTTGACAGGGGCGATAATGCCCTGGTGATCTCCGTTGATATATCCTGATGTTTTTACTCAATTTATCACCTCACTGTATGATTGTGTGCTGTGCAATAGTTATTGTTCATACCTTGTATCATCCTTCTGTCATGAGTCTTCTGCAAATTGTATCATTTGTTTGTTAATTGTTTATCATATTTTCAATTGAATAAATAAAGAAAGATTTCCTGTGTCTATCTATATAAATGCAATGTAGCAGTTCACAAGTCAGTTACCAGTAGTATTTTCTCCATAAGGATTTAGCAAGGGGATAAATGTGCAAGATCAAGATATGTTTGATCAATTTTCCTTTCATCCACTGGTTTTAATTGATACAGAGACACACTGTGGTTCGTTTGGTTGGTAGATGCGATAGTCAGGTTATCTAATAAGATTATGTATTAGACATAATACATAAACATGTCGTTTAACTCAACTTAAGTTGATAGTTATGCTCTTCAATTTTTTATATGTACAAATAAACACTTAAATTTGTATAAAGTTAAACAAATAGATATCCAAATCTTACGTGACATTATATTCATCCTACATGACATAATACAATTATATGAATGTGTTATTATGGACATAGATGTCAACTAAATCCAAGTTAAATAACACATTTATGTGTTATGCTATATAGATGATTATCTTATTATTTAGGCTACTAAAATTGCAGGATAAAATAATTTTGAAATTAAATAATACTCCTACGTTTCATTTCAAAAAAAAAAAAATCATTTTACTGATCTATTTTATCAAATAAAGAAAATTTTACTGTATTATTTTTTTCTCATATTACTTTTAATAATTACATAAAATATTATTCTCTTCGTTCCGATTTATATGAGTTAGTTTAATTTGTAAGAAAGTTTTATTGACCCCAACATTCATTACTTTTATTTACGAGGAAAAGAAGAACAGAAGAGGCATAGAAATGATTTGGCGTTTGGATTTCCTAGAAATGAGTATGATTGGTTTGCAGTATCCGGTGATTTTCTCAAGACCGGACTTTCAATTTTTTCTCAACAGAGAAGATGAGTTCCATATAATGGTCAATGGAGCGCATTTCTTCCTTGCAACTTTGCAAACCAAGCACATTCTCAGGTACTCTGCATTTCATAGTAATGGGGATTCTCTTTTTTGTTTTCTTGAATTACATTTAGTAAAAAAAAGGGAACTTTTTTTGTTCTGACTGAGCTATAATCGTTTAGCATTTTGAGTTTCCCAAATTAGTTGTTTGATTAATCATGTGATTTTGGATGTAGGAATCAAAGGAGAGAATAAAGACAGCACCAATGGTCATTGCCATCAATAATTCTGATTCTCAGGTTCTTATGGGGTTTTGCATTTTTCCTAAACATGGTTTCTTGGCCATTGTTTTGCTGGTTTTATGATTCTTGGATTGTTTAAAATTATGCCAAATTTGTGGGGTTGAGGAAGGGTTTATGGCATTCTATACTAAAATATTAGGTTGGGTCGAGGGGTTCATATGGATTCTTTTCGGCAGAAAATTATACTCGGTTAAAATTATCTGTTATGTATACATTGTAAATGTTTACTTCTGAAGTTGTGAAATCTTCTTCTTTGTGCTAATATGTCGAAAATTGATGAACATAACTTTGTTGTATCTATTTCCAGTCGCAAACCCATGGCTTACTGTTGTGCCAACACTCACCTTCAAAAGTTTATTTTGACTAACACTTGGTAAAATCCTCCTTGAACTGGTATCTTATGTAATTTCGTTTGAACTAAGAGCAAATATTTTCCTTTTAGATAGATTTTCTTATGGCCCAGTGAGAAATTTATCTTGAGCATCAAATTTGCACCTTCTGAAGCATTTCAGGCTGTCATATTATACCAGAACTTATTTAGCGGTGTTGACTTGTTGCTGTCAGTTTTTTTCAAGCTTATCAATCATACAAACCGTATTTCCTGACAGAGTTCAACGGAAAATGAGAAGGATATCGGAAACATCATCCTTAACCATGAATTCTTGGATGGTCTGCACTTGTGGCGCCAAATGGCTGTCATGCTTTTGTGGTTCCAGCAGGTTCTGGATACCGTAATGGATTGACTATGGCTGTTGTGACAAAACGTACAATATGGTGGCAAGGCTTAGAGCAAGACATTACAAGCAGAGTATCAGCAGGTTCCAGTTATACAGTTTCTGCTTGTGTTGGAGCCTCCGGTACTTTTCAGGGATCTGTTAAAGTCTTCGCCACAATAAAACTAGTGTATCAAAATTCTGAAATGAAATTTATATCAATTGGAAAGTAAGATTCTGTATCTAGTTTGTCTTTGTTACTTTTCATTGGTTATGTGAAGCTATAGTCGTGGTGGCATTTTTCTCCTTGCAGAAAATATGTTTCAAAGGAGAGTTGGGAGATGCTGGAAGGTTCATTTTCCTTGTCAACAGTGCCTAATGAAGTTATATTTTATCTCGAGGAACCTCCACCTGGGACTCGGCTTTTGATCAAATCAGTAGTCATCTTACGTTCCAGTTCCACTGCTTCTGATGTAAGTCCAGTGCTGTAAAATAAGTCATTTGTAACTGATGGTGATAACACCATGGTAAACCCTCACTATGATGATGGCCTAAATAGATAGTCTGAACGAGGTTGCAAGGTTGTTTGCATGAGTCATAAAAAGAAGATTTGTTGGCAGCTTATATGTCATTTTGAGTTTCCGACATAAGTTATTCAGCTAATTGTGTGATCTTGGATGTAGGAATCAAAGCAGGAAGTGGAGAAGGCACCAATGATCACCGCCAACAATTACTTTGATTCTCAGGTGTGAACGTGGCTTTGCTAGTTTGTAATTCTTGAATATTTAAAATGTTCTGAGTTCAAGGGGTTATGGAAGCGTTTATGTCAGTCAGCCATAAGCTGAATATTAAAATATGATAAAAAAATTCCTGCAAATCTGTGTAAAATGAAATCAACTCTACTATTACACCAGAACTTGCTGTCAAAAGTAGATAGACAAGCCTTTTGTAAAACTCCTCCGTATGCTGTATCTAATGTAATTTGATATGAATTTTGAGCAATTTTTATTTTTTTGGCTTCTGACATATTACTATGGCTCCGTTAGAAGTTTTTCTTGAGCATCAAATCTACACCTTCGGAAGCAATTGAAATTGTTACATCATACCTGATCTCAAATAGAGTTTGTTGCTTTCAGTTTTTGTTCATGCTCATCAATCATACATGTAATAATTCCTGTCAGAGTTCAAAGGAAGACGAGAAAGACGCTGGGAACATCATTTTAAACCATGACTTCTCATATGGGCTTTACTTGTGGAACCCAAATTGTTGTGAGGCATTTGTGGTTCCAGCAGGTTTCCATAAAGGATTAGCAGCTGCTATTGTAACAAATCGTAAGGAATGTTGGCATGGCTTGGAGCAAGACATTACAAGCAAAGTATCAGAAGGTTCTACTTATACAGTTTCTGCTTGTGTTGGAGCCTCTGGTACTTCTCAGGGTTCTGTTGAAGTTCTCGCCACATTAAAACTAGTATATGAAAATTCACAAATGAAATTTATATTCATTGGAAAGTAAGATTCTCTATCTAGTTTGTCTTTGTTACCTTTAATTGTTTAAGAAGCAATAGTCATGGTATCTAGTTTGTCTTTGTTACCTTTAATTGTTTAAGAAGCAATAGTCATGGTAGTGTTTTACTCCATCCAGAAAATCAGTTTCAAACGAGTGTTGGGAGATGTTAGAAGGTTCGTTTTGTCTGTCAACTATGCCCGATCAAGTTATATTTTTTCTTGAGGGACCTCCAGCTGGAACTGACCTGCTCATAAAGTCAGTAGTGATCTCATGTCCCAGTTCTTCTGCTTGTGATGTAAGTCCAATGCTATGTGAATATTTCCCTCTTTTTCTAGAGATTACTCAAGTTAATTCAAGCTTCGTCCCTATAACCGAAAAGATTCTCTCCTTATTTTAATAGAATTCTGGCACATCATTCGTTTATACCTATGATAATAACATCATCAATTTCTATTTCATTTTTCCTCTCTTTTAGGATGCTGATTTTGGTGTTAATATAATCACAAATACAAGTGTGAATGATGGCACAAATGGTTGGTTCCCACTTGGAAATTGTACAATGAGCGTTCAAACAGGCTCACCACTTATGATGCCTCCAATGGCTAGAGATTCTCTTGGTGCTCATGAGCCTATAAGTGGCCGCTATATCCTGGTGACTAATCGTACTCAAAACTGGATGGGTCCTGCTCAGAATATCACAGAAAAGTAAAACTCTATTTGACATACCAAGTATCTGCATGGGTTAAAATTAAACAAGCATCAGGACCTCAAAGCGTAAGTGTTGCTCTTGGGTAGACAGTCAATGGGTGAACGGGGGCCAAGTTGAGATCAGTAATGATAGATGGCATGAAATTGGAGGATCTTTTAGAATTGAGAAGCAAGCTGGTAAGGTTATGATTTATCTTCAGGGTCCTGCTGCTAGGGTAGATTTAATGGTTGCTGGGCTTCAAATTTTTCCAGTTGACAGACATGCACGATTTAGACACTTGAAGAGGCAAACAGAAAAGGTGATTCTTATTTTTGTGTTCATGGTATTTTCTGCTATCGTGTCTAAGTAATAATCGTCTGTTGTTTTGAGGTTTTACTGTTGCAGCATTGCTTTTGAGTGCAAATCTGCAACAACAAAAGAATGTCAGTGGTTTTGAAGGAATATCTTAAACAATTTTCATTGCTGCCACTATCCATTAGAAACGGATATCTTATTTTTCTTCTGTGTAGTAGAGAATATCGTTACCTTAAAAATTTCATTTAACATTTATACTAAAGACTCTTTCTTGGCCTTTTCTTCACAGATACGTAAGCGAAATGTCATCTTGAAGTTCTCAGGATTAGATTCAAGTAATTTGCTTGGAACATCTGTAAGAATTAGACAATTGCAAAACAGCTTCCCCTTTGGTTCAGCCATACGAAGACCAAACATGAACAATGAAGGTTTCAATGACTTCTTTGTCAAGAATTTTAACTGGGCTGTGTTTGGAACTGAGCTGAAACGGTACTGGACAGAAGCACAGCAAGGGAATTTTAACTACAAAGATGCTGATGAACTCCTTAACTTCTGCACACAAAACAACATCCAAGTTCGAGGTCACTGTATCTTTTGGGAAGAGGTGGCCACTGTTCAGGCTTCGGTACAATCCTTGAACAAAAGTGACTTGATGATGGCAGTTCAAAACTAGACACAGGGCTTCTAACACGGTACAAGGGGAAGTTCAAGCATTATGATGTGATTAATGAGATGATGCATGGTTCTTTCTACCTAGATAGATTTGGTAAAGATATCAGTGTAAACATGTTTACAACTGCACATCAATTGGACCCTTCTGCCTTCCTATTTGTAAATGATTACCATGTTGAGGATGGAAGTGACTCCCGGTCTTCACCTGAAAAGTACATAGAGTATATTCATCATCTCCAAGAGCATGGTGCACCTGTTGGAGGAATAGGTATTCACGGACATATTGACAGTCCAGTTGGACCCATTGTATGTTCTGCTCTGGACAAACTTGGTATTCTTGGACTTCCTATCTGGTTCACTGAAGTTGATGTGTCTTCTGATAACGAGTACGTAAGAGCTGATGATCTAGAAGTTATTCTTTGGGAAGCTTATGCCCACCCTGCTGTTGAAGGTATAATGTTGTGGAGATTCTGGGAGCTGTTCTTAAATAGAACAAATTTACATTTAGTGAATGCAAAAGGTGACCTCAACGAAACTGGGAGAAGGTATGTTGCTCTTAAGCACTAGTGGTTATCCCATGCTCATGGTCATATTGATGAACAAAGCCAATTCAGCTTTCGTGGATTCCATGGCTCTTATGAGGTGGAAGTTACTACTGTTTCGAACAAAATTACCAAGAAATTTGTAGTTGACAAGGGTGACGATACACTGGTAATCTCTGTTGATATATAGTTCAACTTTTTAGACCCCATTTATCGCCATATAGTATGATTTTGTGGTGTGCAAAAGTTGTTATTCATGTGTTCTGTCTTCCATGCTGATCATTTTCCAATACAACTTGGTCTTGTCGTGCCTAAAATGTCTTGTTTATAACCTTATTGTACATCATCTGAGTAAATATAAGGTATTACCTTACTTTATTCTTTCAAAAGAGATCATACATTTGTTTTATGAAAATTACTCTCAATTAAAATGTTATTGACACATCTAATATGAACTATCAGGTTGAAATATTGTCATATTGAGGTGAATGTGTTTCTGGGATGTAGCATATTTGGGCCATAATGCAAATTTTTGGTGGATAAGCCCATTTCAGTACAGTTTTTCATCCAAGCCCAATGTACCTCCATAGATGTTTTGGTAAAACTGGCGTGTACTCAACAATTTAATCTTGAAAAATGAATGATCTTCAACTTTTGATCCCTGCTTTCCTTGTGAGCAAACAAAATTCCAATGTCAAAAGTCATTAAACTTTTTAATATTTAACCAACTTTTTCATTATTTAGCAAGGGAATTCGTACCCAAAGGGACTCAAATTCGACACTTCTGATTAAGGATGAAAGAATACTTATCACTCCACCACAGCCCTTGTCGATGCCCATATCTTCTTTAAAAAGGTGCTTATGGAATTAAAAGACATTTTTTTTTCACTTGAGGTTCTGTAGAAAACAAGACAAGACATTTGGAGGTGAACAGCTGAAGAATAAATGACCAAAAGAAATCGTGCTGAATGTGGGGGGTGTAGAGTTGTAGGGTTGGGGGTAGTACCACTATCTAATCAAGTCAATTTAGTGTAACTGTGATTACGTAAGAATGGTGAATAACGTCCAAATGAACACTGCCTCATTAATTCCAAACTCCATATAATATTAATTAGTAGAATTATATTATTGCTAAGATCTTAAATAAAGTATTAATCATTTAGGACTTAGGTAATCTCAGTATTTATTCAAATCAATATTTCTAAACAAGTCAAACTAATCGCTTGGTCTCGCTCTTGTGCAACAAAAATAAGATTGAACACTAATGTTAGTGTCAAAGACACATTTTGATGATGTTGTTTTCGAAAGAATCTTTAGAGATGATGAGGAAAAATAGTTGTTGCCTTGTTGGGATACTTAACTAAGTTGTAGTTTACTTCAAACCCTTCTATAAAATTGTGGAGTGTTAAATAAGGATTAAATATCGGAAATCAAATAGATTACGAATATGTTGAAGTGGAAATAGATTTCTTAAATGTTGTCGAGCTTATCAATTAAAAGGACGTAAAATATCATTTGTTTAGACCTATTATTGAAGATTGTTCGATATTTGTTGAAGGCCAACGAGGCCAAGATTCAACATGTCTATAAGGAGACAATCCAATGTACCAATTTTCTAGCAAACGAGGGACACAATCACAAAGAGGCCTTCATACTTTGCATCAAATAAGTCATGTTGTTTATAAATGTTTTTATAATTTTATTTAATTTGCTTTTTTAATGTACCAGAAACATTAGGCGGTTTGCTTTTCATATGTTCTATTTTTAGGGGAAAGAGTAATTTGGTAAATGTTACTAGCTGAACATGGCAAGATATCTTGTGAAAGTAGATACATGCGTGCAAACTGATTCAATATTCAAAAAAATATATGTAATACACATTGACTGTCGTTTGGTAGTTGTTATAGTTATGTAGGTATTGATAATGTAGGAATTAGTTATGAGTGAATCTATAGTTATTCATGTATAAGTTATACATATATTAGTAATTTCACTTCCTATCCTGCATTAAATAATGGGAAAAGAATAAATATATCTCCAAATTATCATAAATGGTATACAAATACCTTTCGTCATACTTTTGGTACATTGGTGCTCCTACCGTCCAAAAACTAGAGCATATATACCATTTATACTAACAGACATACACTTGTTATAATCTTATCCACCGACCCGACATTTATTAAATATTGAATCGACGGATAAGATTGTGTCACGTGTCCCTATTTAGTCTTCCGTTAGAGTGAAGAACATATATGCTCTAATTTTTGGACAGTAGGGATACTAATATCCCGAAAGTATAACGAATGGTATCTGCATATCATTTACGATAGTTCAGGAGTATATTTGTTCGTTTTCCCTTAGATAATACATGTGATATTAATTTTACTATGAATAACTTATTTATCAAAATCATTAAATAACTTATTTCTTATTTAGCAACCACACCATCAGTTATTAAAGAGTGTGTGGATGTGTTCCTAAACCTTCCCTTGCATAGAATATAGTTACCAACAATCATTTGTGACCTTAAATAAACCTAATATTAGACAAGGGACCCATTAGCCCAACTCTAAAAAGTAAGGATTAGACCCACAAGTCACATCTATTGATAGACTCCCACCATCTACTTCCCTTACTAGGGAGTATGATTAAACTATTGTTGCCCCATCAACTCCCAAACACAGTACCTTTTTCTCTTACATCTAAGGCCCCACTCCACATGCCTAGTCTAATCTAATCTTTCACTTGTGAAAATTTTAAAATTAATTTTTTAATTTTTTTTTAAAAAAATTATTTTTGAAAGTGGTAAATTAAAAGTATTAGACAATTATTCTCACTGAATTGTACTTGTACAGAAATGGAAACATACAAATATTGTCAAATCCAGAACAAGGAAATTTGAGGAAAAGTGAGAAATGTAGGTAATATTAATCAATAAAGTAATTATCTTGGGACCACTTAATTGATTAAAAAGTGAAATTAGAATTAAATGGGGTCTAAGAATATGACTAATTAATATTAGAGTTAGTTAAGAAAAAAGGAGCTTACTGTCATCTCGTGAACCCCTAAAAATGTGATGTAAATTGCTAGACGTGAGCTTATTCTTATAAATCGTGTGCCACTGATAAATTTTGGTTCTATTTTTAATTTTTTTTATCAATAACAACATATTCAATATAGATTAATAAATAAGAATAAGTGTGGTCTCTACTCAACTTTACTTATTTTGTCAAGGTAAAAAAAGTGAAAATTTATGTTAGAAATAATATCTCATCAAAATGAAATAGAGAAATTATACAATTATCTTTAAGAATTTATCTTCTACTTCACAAGAAAAAGAGTGTAAAGTGGATAAATATATAATTTACATAATAGAAAATGAAACCCTAAGGGAAGCATAACCATTTTATATTGGGTTTATTTAACCATTGAAATGAGTGGGTCATAAATGTGATATAATGAGTAAGATTGTTCTTTTCTTAATCAAAAGTCTAGAATTAGAGTTCAGAGTATAAAAAATTCTATGATAGAAAGCGGCTCCTTCTGAATGGAATCTTATACAATGTGCATTAAAAATAATGAAGTAATAGAGAACTACAATTGTAATATGAATATCGAGTGGAGAAAAAAATGTGGGGGTGCATGGTGACTGACAGAAGGAATTCGAGGGGGTGTGGGGGTGGATTAATGATGTCTGAAGGTATTCTGGTAAGTACAGAAGCATGGGGAAACAGCTCCCGCGCTGTTTTCGCGCGCCATGATCCACATTAGGGACCCTCTATTTTTTCTGTCTTGAAATGACATTTCTCCTTTATTTTTACTGTTTTTTTGTCCGTCTACTATGTTTTTGTATTTATTAACTTGTATTTTCATTTATATATGCAAAAATATTTTCTTTTTAGTACTCCTTTCCTTTTAAGAAAAATAATAAGTAATAATTACGTATTTTCAATTCAGAAATAGTTGATATTACACTCCTCACTTTACTCTTGAATAAAATAAATTGTGTAATCAACAAATATTAAAATAGACTTCCCTTTCATTAATCTTCTGTCTACCGATAAATTGTCTGTATTTGGTGTTCACGGACGAAATCAGATTAAAATTTATCAAATAGTATTGAATTTGATTTTAAGTCATGAGTACAAGTTTGAACGAAATTTAATATTGAGTTTGTCTGCTTAATATTGTAACTCTCGCTGATCATGTCATTAATGTTTAATCAAATGTGAGTCTTTTTGTGGTTTTTAGTATCTGACTCTTAAGTTAAAAGAAGAAATCAAATTATAATCTAAAATAGAACAGGCAGAAAAGGAATTAAATTTTGATAGCTTTTCTTATAAAGGAAACAAGACAACCAGGATCAAGGAAAAAGCCATCAGTTGGTTTACACTGTCTAATCTAATTTATCAATAAAATTAAACCTTAATATACTAGTTCAATTGCTTATCCAATAATAATAAAATGGATTTCCAATATGTTATAATACGTTCAGTGTAATTTTATAAAGAAAGCTTGATGACATTAATATATACATATATTTTATCGTATTTTATAAAAATAGAGAGGTTATTTCTGAAGACATCAACACGTGTTTTGAGCCAAATAGAAAGATTTTCACAAATACGGAGTAGTTCTTATGAGCCAAATAGGATTATTCTTAAAGACATTGATTAGATAGGTTGTTTTATAATGTCGTGCTATTTTAGGTGTAAAAATATAGTTTGATATAAAAATTGGCAAAGGATCATATTATTACTTTCTTAATCTTTAATTAGCTAAAGTGTTTATATATTTTAATATTTTCCATAAAGGTTGCAAAGCGATGAGAAAGGTAACATTGTCCTTGGTCATCAATTTATAATTACATGCAGATTTATTTCGTTTAGTGAGCCTACTGTCACGGACTTAGAGTGATGGCTAAAGATCCGTGCGGCCCTTGACAATTTACTCACTAATCTTTTAAGATCTTGTAAACTCAAGGAAGTCTTTAAGACTTGGTTTGCTAAGAGAATGTTTAAAGAAAGACTTTGAAAGAACAAAGAAAGCTTTTTGAAGAAGGCTTTGTATTGAACTTTGGAAGATTACTTACAAACTTGCTTGGTGCCTTTGCAAATGGGGGCACCTCTATTTATACTACTCTCCAAGGACTAGAGTGCAATTAATATTTACATGATAAGTCCCTCAAATATTTACACTTTGGCTCCTATCTAGAGAATTCTACATCTCTTTAAAGTTCTCTTGAAATATCTAAGGGTTTCTAGCCTTTCCTTGATTCTAGAAACCTCTCCATAACTCTAGATCCTTCCGCCCCTATCCGGACGCAACATTCAACTGCAAAGTGGCGGGACGTGACACTCTCCCCCACCTATGGATACGACGACCGCGTCGCATTGCCGCTACATCGTCGTCCGAGCCTTGTGCATGCGCGACCAATAGTCCATTGACTCGATTAAGGCCATTGCACAACGCCTTCAGCGTCTTCCATATTGCTTCTGGCTCGGTCTTCTGGCTCATCCACTTCTTAGGATGTGCGCGCCTCGGCGGCTTCTTTGGCATCACAGTATTGTTCCTTTTTGGAACCTTCTTCGAGCGTGGCGGCAGGAACCATTTTGCACCATTGTCTTCTTTCGAACTTGCAATGGTGGCTCTATGCGTCGACTCCTTCTTCTTAGGGTTTTTCTCGAGCTGCATGGGCCGTTAGGCGTACTTGTCCTTCCATCTTCGGTACCTTGACCATGGGCACCATACATGATCTTCCTTGCTCCATGACTAGAAGTCGTTGGAGGTAAGGGTCGATCACCGCGTGGCACTGTTGGAAGAACTCCTGCCCAAGAATTATGTCAAAAAGATCTACAGGAGCGACAGTGAAGTTGGTCTTACCTTGCCATTTTCCCATTGTGATGCTCACTCCTTTTGCGACCCCGCACACGGGAGTCGGTGGGGTATTGACCGTCTTGAGGCGGTTGTTGCTGGGAACATAGTTTAGCCCTAACCTCTCTGTCGCCGTCTTGGTCATAATGTTTGCCTCCGCCCCGGTGTCCACCATGGCACGAGCTGCGCGTCTATTAATGGAGATGTCTACATACTGCGTGCTAAAGTTTTTTGGTTTCTCCGTCTGCTTGGCTATTGCCCTGCACAGTCCTACCATGCCCAGCTGCGTCGTGCCCGCGTCCTGCCCTTGCTCTTGTGCGTCCTTCTCCTTCCGTTCGCGTAGGATGGCGCCAAGGTTCTTCATCTCCGGGCACCTGGCGTAGCCGTGCGGTCCTCCGCATATGTAGCATCCATCTCCCTTAGTGGTTTGCACCTTTCTTTCTGTGTAGTTCTGGCGCACGAACCGCTTGCTGTCCGATTTGTGGGAGTCGGGCTGTCTTGGGTGCGCCTGCTGCTCCTTGACTCGGCCACGATCTCCCCCACCTTTGGCATGACTGCCCCTTGCATCCTTGCCTTTAGTCTTGTCATGCCGTTCATGTTTGTAGTCCGTCAAGGATTCGGCTTGTGAAAGAAGGCTTTGTTCTTTCAAAGTCTTTCTTTAAACATTCTCTTAGCAAACCAAGTCTTAAAGGCTTCCTTGAGTTTACAAGATCTTGAAAGATTAGTGAGTAAATTGTCAAGGGCCGCACGGATCTTTAGCCATCACTCTAAGTCCGTGACACTACGTTACCTAAAAGTGAAAATTATTTATATCTTTTTTTATGGTTAAAAGGTAAAGATTTTTAACATGATTGAGTCAACATAATTAAATACCTTTTAATTAGGTGGTTTACGAGTAAGATGATGATTTTCAATTCTTAAATAATTGTCATTTGGAAAGTAGCAATAACATAATGGTGGATTATGACATGGAAAGAGATGCTTATTATAGATTTATAAGATAAGATGACCATAATTAAAAGAATTACAATTCTAATTATTTTTATTGAAGTCTAAGTAATATGGTTGAGAAACTCTAATTAGAGTATTTGGAATCAAATAATGTTGAAGCAACAGTACTAGAAAAGGAATAATTAAGATGATAAGTGAAATCCCATCCAATTTGCTTAGAAAAAAGTATAATTAAGCGAACCACACTAATCCACGTTGCTTATAGTACAAACTGATGCATGAATCATAATGTACAAATCACATATTAATTATCTTCTTGGATTCTGATTTATTTTATTTGATTAATGTTAAATGAACCTAACCTTATCAAACAAATATACTATTCCCTCCGTTTCAAAAAGAGTGGTCTAGTTTGACTTGGCACGGAGTTTAAGAAAATAAAGAAGACTTTTGAATCTTGTGGTCCTAAATTAAAGTTATGTCAAATGTACAAAATTGCCCTTTAATCTTGTGGCCTTAAACATGTCACGTGGAAAATTAAAATTAAAATGTTGCCAAAAAAGGAAAGGGGTCATTCTTTTTGAAACTGACTAAAAAGGAAATAAGGTTATTCTTTTTGAAACGGAGGGAGTAGGATATTGCTTGCTGATTTTTCTAATCTTTTATTTAACATCATAGGGTTAGTCAAACAGTAAATAAATGGTCCCCCAATGAAAAGTTTTTTTGTACTATTATTGATAGGGGATTAATTAATAATTGTAATAGTAATCTTGCATTTCAAATTGTCATTAATTAATCAACATGTACGGGACCTTACTTGACTTCAAAATAATTAGATGTGATAATGATTGGAGTTAAGTGAATTAATGTAATAAACTCTTTCTATTTCACGAGCAGATGGACATGACCAACAACTAAGAATGAATAACTTAAAGATGTTCATCTGCACACTTACTTTATCGAAACAATTTTATTCATTTCAACTGTAATATATATTATGGTAAAAATATTTTTTAGCAGTAAATATGCATATTAACAAAAATTATTTAATAATATTTTGGTAATAAAGAAAAAATAGTTTAGAGAAAAAGTTGATAGATGAAGTAGGGAACTGTTTGGGGGAGGGGGGGGGGGCCAAAAAAGGTAATGTGAAAAGAGGTCCCTTTCTGGTTTGTAGCGCGAGAATTACGGGGGAATCGAAGTCAGAACCAAATAGTATTATTACACCAAACACTCCCCAAAAGATACAAAATCTTTACTCAGTTTTTGTTCTCTCTTTAGTCATTCGTTCATATATCATAAAATAAAATAAAAATAATAATAATAATAATAATGGCCAAATATCTCAACTCTCACTTCAACTATGTCTTTCCATTAAATCATTAAAAAATCAATCTGATTGATTGTTTACAATATCACTGCTTTTTCGTTCTGAAATACTTTGTCATTTTTTTTTATTTGTTGAATTAAGAAAAGTTTGATTAAATTATTCTAATTTATTATTCGTATCAATTTAAAAGTACTTTTTCATGATTATGCAGTTCACAATTAATTATTTATTAAAAAAATTAACATTGACCAAAGCAAATTTCATTGTCAAAAATTACACAATATAAATAAATTTTCATTTTTTAATAATGTATTATGAATTCTCTTTATTATTTTCTTATGTATCAGTATTCTCAAGAGTAAGAGTTGAAATAATAAATTCGAAACGTAGAGCTAATTAAATGTGTCTTTAATTTGTGGAGCTATATTTATGAAAAGTCAGTTTAGTTACCCCACAGTGCACAGCCAACAAGGGGAAAACCTAATCAATCCAGCGTTTATATGTCATTCTTGTCTCTCTTTCCCAACCTTTTTGCATCCCCCTCCCTCTCTCTATCAATATATATATTCTTGTATTAACATATAACTACAATAAAACTTGTAAAATCACTAAGATGATATCATATCAAAAGTGGGAGAAAAATATTAAAACTTTGTAAACAAGTTGTAATTCAGATTGAGAGAGAAGATACCACTGTTATCTCCTGTATTCAGATTAGCAAATCAGAAATAATAAAATATGAAAAGAAAAAAGAAAAGAACTATCCGAGTCCACAAAACTCACTGTATCCTTAAGAAATTCAATCCCCTCAAGTACGCGAGGTTGTAAATTAATTCCTCTCAAGGTGAAACGGATTAACCATTAAAGAACTAGTTGTACCTCAAACTTCGATAATTTCAACGAACTCAAAAGGACAACAACGAGATCACACACACAGACACGATCGATCGATTTTGTTTTGTAAGAAATATATGCAAAAGAAGGGAAGAATTCGATGCAAAAAAATAAGAGAAACTCTCTCTATTTATAGCTAAGAAATGATAAAGGTCACAACTTTTTTTGGTAAAAAGACAACCTTTCGGAAAGGTCACAACCCTTTGGAAAAAGGCACAACCTTTCAAATGGTCACAATCCTTTAGAAAAGGCATAACATTTCATAAAGGTTGTTGAGGAAGTAGGAGAACATATAAAATAGTTTTAATGATTGATAAAGTGAACATAGTTCACTACTTGTTGTCTTATGTGTACTCTATCAGGTGAACCAGGTTCTCAGACGTGACTGCAGTCAACTTGTACAAATATGAGAGATTGCGGCAAAGAAGAAAAAGTGCAGAAATAAAGGGGCGAAAAAATAAATAAAGAAAGAGCTGAAACACAGGAGCAAAGAAGGAAAAGAAGGAAAGAAACAAATAAGGAAAGAAATAAAGAAGGAGGGAAATAAAAAAAAGAAATAAATAAAGAAGGAGGGAAATAAAAAAAGAAATAAATAAAGAAGTAGCAATTCAAGTCAAATAAGGAAAGAAATAAAGAAGTAGTGATTCAAGTCAAATAAGGAAAGAAATAAATATAGACAAGTTCAAGAAGGAAAATGATTTGTTATTCCTTTCCTTGTAGAAGTTGATGAAGGCAAATCAAACTCTATAAAAGGTTCAAGCCGAAGAAGGAAAATAGTCGTCTTTGCATAAACACAAACCGAGATAATTTTACAGCAAAGCCAGAACGATACATATTGCATATTCACAAAATTCATCATCTTGAGAGCAATAGTCATTGGAACAAAACCACAAGGCTTCATCACAACAACACAAGGACCAGGTTCACGCTTCGTCACAGCAATACGAGGATCAGGTTCACGAGTTGTGTTTGAGTCTGAACTATTGATTGTTGAAGTCTGATCAATTAAAGTTTAGGGTTATTAGTCTTTGTTGATTTGTTCTAGGTTTATTATTGAGTTGTAATAATTCTTAGATTGTGTAACAAGAAGTGAGTTTGACTTCTTGGAGAGTAGAGTTTTAAGAGAATTGTAACAAGAAGTGGGTTTGACTTCTTGGAAAGTAAAGTCTTGAGAGAATTGTAACAAGAAGTGAGTTTGACTTCTTGGGGGAGAGAGTTGTGAGAGAATTGTAACAAGAAGCGAGTTTGACTTCTTGGAGAGTTGAGTCTTCGATTATAGTTAATCGTTGGAGAGTTAAATGTACTAGAGTTAGTTACGTTCCGTTTGAGTTGTAATCCTGAAAAGGACGTGAATCTTGAAGTGAATAAGATTATGGTGTGGTTTTTACCTTTCTTGAGGTAGGAAGGTTTCCACGATAAAATCTTTGTTTTATTGTGTTATGTTTTGTTTGTCTCAACAAAAGTACAAGAACATGGTTCTTCTATAGGGGTAAGGTTTCTTCAAAGGTCACAACACTTCGGCAAAGTCACAACTCTTCAGGAGAATCACAACCCTTCATTTCCTATTCACACCTTTAAAACCAACAATCATATCATAATTTTGTCTAGGAAAAGGGAACACAACTTCTCACTTTTCTAGTAGTGATTTCAGTTTAACATATTACTCCTTTTAACAGGTTTTACATGACACAATTTCTTGGTGTAATATATCATAAATATAATAAATTACAGCTGAAAATAAAATAACAAAAATGAATAAACAAATTAAATCTTTAAGCTGAGGTGCGGAGATCTCGTTTTCTTTAAGGAGATTCAAGCCCACTGTGGCATAATCTACATCAATCCAGCAATATTACTCTTGAATTGTCCCCTCCAGGATACAACAACCCAACAACGTCGTACAACTCAAGCAACTCCGAATTAGTTAAAGAGTCGAAAGCTCCACAACAAAAACACATTCTTCAACATATGATTACTCTCTTATATATAGTGAATATAGTTGAAGATTTAGAATTGTTTTCTTTGTCTCAACTCTTATTTCCACTACTACACACTAAAATATTTCACACTTCTCATCTTTCTTAGGATCCTTCACAAAGGAAGAAACACTATTATTTATAGGTGAAGAAGTCTTCCATAAAATCAATGAGTAAATGAGGGGTAGCAATGTGGGTAGATAAATGTGATAGATGTTACGTAATTAATTAAGTTACAAGATATTAATGGTCATACGAGTGACAAGAAACTAATGACCATGAGAGTTACAAGAATTAATGGTCATACAAGTTACAAGGAGCAATAGTCATCTTCTACCACAATTTATACTTATTGACATATGTACTTAACATTTTATTTTAATAATAAAATACATATACACCAACACAATTCAATTTAATGTGGATACTAATAGGAATAATTACTTGAACTTGTAATTTCGATCTACATATTACTCTTTATAGTGATACTTTGAACAAACTACATTACACATATATATACACTATCTAAAAACACTAGTCATCACTTCCCACACTCACATATTCAATGAGGAACTTTCTGGCGCAAATCTAAATTTAATCGGTCTCTAATATGAATATCGAACATCGAATAAAAATAAAATAAAGAAAAAAGATATAGTATTCGTGTAATTTTCATTTACAATGAGATATTATATGACGTTAATATATGTATTTTGCTACAGTTTGAATCAAAACGCTGTTACGTTTTAAAATATTGTAAAAATCTAGCAATTATTTCTATAAAAATGAACACTCATAACGCTGTTTATGAAATTTTTTCTAGTGAATATTGTGTGAAAATAAAAAATGCAATATATTGAAGAGAGGAGGTCAGTTGGAGCAGTGAGTCAAGGGAAGTAGTGTTGAATAACTAAAGTCTGACTCCATGTTAAGCTAATGCATGTGCTCTTCTGCACAATTTTGTGCTATCACTAACAGTACTGTCTGCTAACATCCCACCAGAGTTTTTTTCCTTTTTATATTTTGTATTCGTATTAAAGTCCAACTAAATTTAGCTTCACGCCGAAAAGTTTTATATTGAGGTTAAAATATTCTCTCACAAAGGCGATTTTATACCTAGAGGAATTCAAATCTGAAAATTTTAAGAAAAGATGAAAGAGTACTTATCAGGTCTATCACAATCGTTGTTGTCAAATTTTATAGACTTACTATGCAACATTAAATAAAAAAGGGAAAAAAAAACATAGAAATGTGACCCTGGTCACTTTCTTTGTTCTACTGTTTATCGTTGAATTTTCGTACAAATTAATCCCTCTCTAGCTATTAGCTACTTCTACCATTCTTTCTGTTCATTTAATTCATAGCTGATCAGATGAGTTGAATTAACTCAGAGTTAAGTCAAGGTACGTAATTGATTATGCATTCAAAAGATATATTTTTATTAATAATATGTCCTAGATAACAACTCAAATTATACTGTGTTGTTATAGTAGATTGTATATGTTGGCGTAATATATCATATATAGAAAATATTACAGAAAATAAAATGACAAAAAATAAATAAACAAATCTTTAGGCTGAGACACGGTTATCTCGCTCTCTTTAAGGAGATTCAAGTTCACTGCGGCATAATCTACACCGATCCAACAATATCTCTCTTGGCTTGTCCTCTCCAGGATACAACAACCCAACAACGTCGTACAACTCCAGATTAGTTGAAGATTCCAAAGCTCCACAAAAGAACATCTTCCTTCAACATATAATTACTCTCTTTTGTGTAAAGTCAATATAGTTGAAGACTTAAAATATTTTTCTTTGTATCAACTCTTTGTTTCACTACTACACACTACATATTATTTCACATTTCTCATCTTTTTCTGGGTAACACTCTATCTCATCTTTCTTGGGATCTTTCACAAAGGAGGAAACACCAATTTTTATAGGTGAAGAAGTCTTCCATATAATCAATAGGTAGAATGAGGGTAGTAATGTGGATAGATGAATGTGATAGATGTTACGTAAGTTACAAAACACTAATGGTTATATGAGTTACAAGAAACTAATGACCATGAGAGTTACATGAACTAATGGTCAAATAAGTTACAAGAACCAATAGTAATCTTCTACCACAATCTTTATACCCACTAACATATGCAATTAATATTTTATTATAATAATAAAATGCATATACATCAACAGTATAATAATAGTACTGAATAACATAGGAGTTGTACCGTCCAACATAACGTATTTATATAACTTTTTTTTTTGATGAATTAAGGGTCATTTGGTAAAGTGTATAAAAATAATGTTAAATAGAGTATATTAACAATGCATTAGTTATACATATATTATTTATTATGGATTGTTTGGTTTGTTATATTAAAAATATCGTGTATTGTATAAATATATTTATTTACAAAAATATCCTCCACAATTATTTTGAAAAATATGTAAAAAAGGTTTTGAGGGGTAATTGTGTCTTTAAAATGTTGATGCATAGATTAAATTTCTTTGCATTACTAATATCTAGAAATCCATGATATTAGTAATACACTCCCTAATACACAATAAAATATATAAATGTTTGCATTAGTTATGCATAGCATGAAAAAATGCACCAAACAAGATATTACTAGTACATAAAGTTAATTCATGCAATAATTTTGATAATACACTCTATCAAATGATCCCTTAATCAATAAATAACAAATCTATGTAATTCTAACTATCAACCGAACAACCCCTCACTATTTTGACAGGATCATTATGATAAAATTGAAAAAAATAATCATATAATGTTAAAAATCTCGAAAAGGAGAATCATGAAGCATGCACCCTTATAATTGAAGAGTTGTACAAAAAAAATCGAATCAAGGCAAATTAAGCTAGTTTGATTTTACAACTCTTATAGTCATTGTGGAGTATCTACACTATACTAAGGGTTTCCTGTTAAATTAGGTCTTAGGCCTAATTACACCCCAAAAGCTAGCTCAAAGGGAAGATGATTGCCCAAGCCTTATAAGGAGTCCACCATCTCATTAACCACCAATGTGAGACTTTTGTCATTCTTTTACCACCTCACGCTCAGTGCTTAGCATCTGGTGCATGGGCAAATTTGATTATTTGGGGCCCCCCAATATTGGGTGAGATGGGCCCTGCTCTGATACCATATTAAATTAGGTCTTAGACCTAACTCACACCACAAAAGCTAGCTCAAAGGGAGGAAGATTGCCCAAGCCTTATAAGGAGTCCACCTATCTCATTAACCACCAATGTGAGACTTTTGTCATTCTTTTAACACAAACGGACACCCTTCGTCGAAAAATTATACTATATATACAAATAAAATGATATGTTAAATGGTTAAATAACACATTTTGGATACCCTTAAAAATTTAAAAAGTTCTTATAAACACTTAATTTATAATTTAAATAAGTAAAAAGGGAGTAATTCAAATATACTCTTAAAATATATTAGAATTGACTGAATTTAAATAGTTTTTAAGTTCTTAGTATTGAAGTACATTGTTTGAGCAACTTTCACATACATCAAACATAAAAATCATATTTGTATGTCATAGCTATAGTTTGCAGAATTGCGCTCCATAACAAATTTTATGTTTGCTATGGAGCTTTGGAGCTTTTAATTTGTATAATTCGCTAGGTACATCCAAGCACTCTCTATTTTACCATCTACTCTCCAATAATGGAGAGTTGAATCGTAGTTCTCCAAACTATTCATATTCTATATTTCACTTTTTGAATATTATATTATTATTTCTATTATTTTGTAATTAACATATTATTTTTCGTATAAGACTATTAATTAAATCTCTAATATTTGTAATTCTTTTAAAATGTAATATACATTTAAAAAAAATATTATTTAATATATACTACTTTCATCTTGAATTAATAATATATATATTTTTTAAATTTTCATCACTTTGTGATACAATTTAATGTTATTATTAATTTTCAATATGAAGAATGCACAAAATTTAAATGATAAGATACAAATTTTAATTTAAAAATACAATACATAATATAATAATTTAAATATAATACAATAAAATACATAACATAATAATTTTAAAAATCACAACAATAATTTAGTAATCCGGTAATTTGTTTCTAGATTTAACAATATTCATAAAAGGAAGTATGTAGTGTATGATTTAGAGAAGTTGTGATTGTAATTGCGATTGTGCTTGTCGATTTCTTTTTTTAAATATTCGTAGTTATTCTTTAGAAATTTAGAATAATATATAATTTAATATTAAATAAAGAATTTCAAAAATTAAATTTTATATAGCATGAAAATTATATAGGATGATTATTAAGGAAATAAAAGATTTATATTACGAAATAAGAAAATAAAAATGAAATAGAAATAATAATATAATATTGAGGAGAAATAATAAGATTCTTTTTTAGAGAGTAAAATAGAGAATTAGGTTAGAGTTGAAAAAATAGAAAATTATATATTTGGAGAGTAAAATGGAGTGTAGGGTTAATTAACTATTTTCTTGGTCTTTCTTGCTTTTCCATTTATGTTGAGTAGATTTTTATATCTTTTCCAATATATATATAGATAGATATATATACCTTTCTTTATTCTTCAAGGAAGAACGTCTTATCACCCTACGCAGCCGCTACCAGTAACACCACTATCTACCCCCTTTTTTTGTTCCCTTGCTCACCACAATAATCTTCTAAGATCCCTTCCCTTTTCTATCTTTTGATAATAGTAACTTTATTTAAATCTTTAGTGCAAAAATAATATCCAATTCCCCATTTTAATTTATTTTCTTGGTTTGTTTAATTAGCCAAAAAAGAAGAGATCTCGTTGAGTAGTTGAAAAAACTTGAATTAGTAGTTGAGGAATAATAAGTTGTTGTTTAGGGTTTTATTTAGTTATCATCATCATCATCTTGATTTAGGGTTGTCTTTTTCTTATTTAATGGAGAATAATTATAATAATCAAGTAGCTGGAGATAATTCAGGAGGTCAAAGAGGTCATTTCTTTTATGGAGGAAGTCAAGTTGTTGTTGGTGGTGGTGCAGCCCCTATTTATGGAAGAAGCGGAGATTGTTATGATCCGATGATAGTGAAAACAGAAGGAGGAAGTACATCTCATCATCACCATACGTTTCATTATCCATCGATTATTCGTAATCATCATCAAACGGTTCAAAATCATCATCAAGAGAGTACGGAGACTTCAGCTTCTGCTGGTGGTGAAGTAGTTGAAGCTTTAAAAGCCAAAATTATAGCTCATCCTCAGTGTTCCAACCTTTTGGACGCTTACATGGGCTGCCAAAAGGTATACACATTTTACTCTCTGCAATATATCTGATAATCATGATGTTCGGATCAGTTTACACATCGATATCATATAATAATACTAATTAATTATATCCATCAAAACTAAAATAGATGAGTATAAATCACCCACTGTTTTTTCCAAATTTGATTGTGTTTTCCTCATATAAAATCAGCTAGACTTGTTGTAGCCTGTGCGGTGCGGAGCAAGCAGAATTTCACAGAATTCTATATTTATGTTGAAAAATTTGCTTTAACATGTTTAGATAATTTAGTAAATTTCCAGTAATTTTCTTTTACTATTAAAATTTTAAAATTTATAAACTCAAAATTTAACATAACCTTAGTAATTCATTTTTTTATGAAATGTTATTTCTTATGCATTCTCAAAATGTATTGAACTCGAAAAAAAAAATGGTGCAAGTTTTTTATTTTTTTGGCTTACATTGCTACCACAAGTAAAATTACTCTATAATGTAAGCATTATTTTCACTTTTTAGTGTGAAAATTATTGTATAGGTGGGTGCACCGCCGGAAGTGGCGGCGAGGCTGTCGGCGGTACGACAAGAGTTTGAGGCGAGGCAACGAGCTTCGTTGACCGACAGAGATGTTTCCAAGGACCCAGAACTTGATCAGTTCATGGTCAGTTTCTTTTAAACTTTGTTTATTTTCGACACACTCCTTAGTGAAATTTTGTTATTCATCCTCCTAACATTTGATGTAAAATCTTCTTTTTACTTCTAATTTGGTAATTTTATCTCAATCTTTATTTTTGGTCCGTTTCATTTTACTTTTAATTTTTATATTTTTCTTTTACTTTGTTTAATTTAGCAAATTAAAACAAATTTATTATTTTCTTTTAATATGTTGTTATATTTAAATAGAGTAATAAATTTCAAAGTATAATTAATAAGATTAATTTATTAAAATAAACATTTTCTTAAAGAGTGTGTCAAATTCAACATGGATCATTTCAAAGTGAGCATCAAACTTCAACTCTATTATATCATTTCAAATTTTGAATCCGTCTTTATTTAGTTAGGTAAACCAAGAATGTGTGGTTGATTGTAAATATAATATGCAGGAAGCATATTATGACATGCTAGTTAAGTATAGAGAGGAGTTAACAAGGCCTCTTCAAGAAGCAATGGAATTCATGCAAAAGATTGAAGCTCAGCTTAATATGCTTGGTAATGCTCCTGTTCGGATCTTCAACTCTGGTACTTTTCTTCTTCTCTTAAATATTACTCTTTCCGTTCCATTGAGCACGACGTTTAAGAAAGAAAAATAATTTCTGATTTAAAACAAGCTATAAATATTTATTTGAATATGAAAATCATCTCACTAAAGTAAACTCAAAAGTTTAATACTATTAAATTTTTACTCTACATAGTAAGATAACATTGTTTTTCTTAGACAAAATTGAAAAGGAAATGCTAGAAGAATAAGTTTAATTTGTTCTTTCATGGTAATTGCCAAGCATGGAAATAATGCAAGAAGAATAAATTAAGGGAATGATAAAAATTCCATATTTGAGTGCTTAAAGAAGAAAAAAAAAACAAAAACAAAAACTAAGGGCTATGATTTGAACTTTTGTTTCTGTGTTCAGTGTAAAAACTGTTGGTTCATTCAATACTGTTTGTCCCAATGCATTGCTATTTCTGTTCAAGACAACTTTGACCCCCCCTAAATAAATCATTCTTCATTTCCAATTAATGCTTTTTCTGTTGAGAGATAGAGAAGAACATTGTTGGAGTAAGAAACCCTATTTACAAGTGTACGAAGAGTAGTAATAGTAACACCACTGAACGTGGTTCCGTGGATGAGATTACTCATCCTTTAGTGATTTCAGATTTGAGTTTTGGATATGAAAAATTCCTTGATAGAAAACACTTCCTTTTGAATGGGGCTCTATGCGGGTGAATTTGAAGTAATCAACGTGGGAAAGTAATAGAAATATATACTTTATTAGAATTAACAGGGGTGGGGGGATAAATTTTGTTTGACATTATTATGCTTCGGTTTTTCTTTTATGACCATGATCTCTAGACTAGTTTAAATGTGTCTTAATTAATTTCATCAACTATCTACAATCTCTCATAATTAATAGCTATCAGGTAAATCTATCCATCAAAGACATGACTAATAACACATATCTTTACTAAGAATTGAACACAAAACCTAATTTCACCAAATATCTATAATCTCCCATAATCAATAGCTATCAACTAAATCTATTCATTAAAGACATGACAAATAACGAATATCTTTAATAAGATTTTACCTGAGACCTCAAACGGTTCTCAATTCACTCTACTAATTGCTAGGCGACATTATGCATTTTGACATATTATATATGCATATAAAGTGTATGCTCTATTGTTTATAAAAAAGAAATGAATTGGTTGCATTATTATGCAAATAAACAAATAGAGAGACAGGCAGATCTTCTAGATATAAACAAATGTAGGAAGCCACACGTTTGTTTCTCTAATCTTTGTTTAATTAATTAATTTATCTTTAACTTTATGGGTCCGGTCCAGTGAGTACACTGACAAATTTCTTAATGGTGAATATTGTTACCACTTATAATAAATTCTACACTACATTTATCTGACACTCCCAACAGAAACTACTTGACTCCTACAGTACACCTCTACACCTCCTATGAACTAATTGTCGATTATCATTTTTTTAAGTTCAGTTTAAAAAATAAGACATTATTTATTATTCATATCTTTATCATTAACTATACTCACTTTTTAATGCATTTTCAAAAATTTGAACTTGTTATATATATTCAAAGTATGGTTAGTATAGTAAACTTATCATTTTAAGTCTAGTTTAGATTTTGCATATCTTTTAAAAGATAACAGTTAATATGAATGTTTTACCACAATATTCATACTAGATTTTGGAAAATGATTAAAGAATAATAAATTAATTTAATGTTATAGATAAAACACAAAAAAATTACTGTATGTTTTTTCTTTTAATATACTGAATAAAAAAGATATTTTTAATAATAGACACTAAAAAATAAACAGAATGGCATTCATAAAGGGCGTACCAAGTTAAACCTAAACAGTTGTGGGAGTAAAAATGGGATGTGTTTTTTAGAAGCAAAAGTAAACACATGTATGTATCTTAAGGTAGTATTTAGAAGTATAATAATATTGGTGTCATTTCCAAGTAAGTATGCTTTTTGTATGTGGTAGCAATTAGGCATTGGAAAAATGAAGAACATTAAGTGCTGTTCATATCAGTGCTCTATCATGTAGCCTGTACCATATCTGTCAGATATCTCTCTACTCTCTTCCGTTTTATAATACTTATCCACTTTATACAATTTTTTAAGAAATTATAAATAGAAAAATAATTTTACTATATCACTTTTTAAATATAATAAATATAATGTCTTAAAAAATATAATAGAGAAATGACTATAATAAATGATGAGGGTAAATTAGGAACTAATTATAAAATTATCCATTGAAATGAACAAATGTTGTTGAACATTTCAAAATAATATAGTGAAAAATTATCGTTGGACAGGTAAAATATTATTTTATTTTCAATAAAACCATGTACACACTATTTTTTGTAATTATACGTAAAACAAAAAGAAATTTCATATAATTAAATATCACTTGTGTGAGACACATTAATAAGATTCTCTGTACCTTTATGCTCTAGCTATATCAAAGTTAAGGCTCTTATTTCTACTGGTTAATTATATGTTAAGAGAAACTGGTCTATATATGCATCATACTCCATGTGAATTAAAAATGAATTTTTTCAATTTTTAATTTTATGTGACACTCGAGCTTTTTCAATGTGTTTTAGAACATATGAATTTTTTCTATATTAAGAAACAATGCAATTTAATTATCGATAACATAATTTGTAGCACAATTGATGATGAATATTCTGTGAAATTAATCGAAGTGTGTAAAAAACACATGGTCATAAAAATTCAAAATGAGAGTATTGTTGTCACTTTGTTTCGTTCTCTCTTTTTGTTATAATTTGAGAAGAGTTGGGGGTGGGGGTGAATTGTCAGTTGTGAGGTCAAGTGTTTCATAGAGCCCTTTTCTCTTTCATAATATGTAGACCAATATGTCTTCAAGTGATTGAGAAGAGATGTTTTCTGCTTCCTTTCGAGTCAACATGTATCCAATAGTATAAACTTGCAATTATCACTTATGTTGCTTTTACTCTTCAAAAATATTAATAGGTGTGTCGAATTCTTTAAAAGTAATGTATTTTTAAAGAATTTGACAAGAATATGTAGTGGTGGAGCCAACATTTTTGTCAAGAGTGTTCATGCTTTTATGACGAGTTGGGTGCCAATTTTTTTTAATTAAAAAGATTTTTTTTTTTAATTTTGAAAGGATAAAGTCAAACACTAGGAGCCAAGGGTCGAACCCAAAGCATCCGAGGAAAGTTTACATAGCTTTATCCACTGGGCTATCACTCTCTTTTGTGACAAGAGTGTTCAACAATTAATATATATTATACAATATCTATATATTCAGAATTTTTTTTTGACGAAGTGTGTCATTTGATCACCCTTTGGTGTGTGTAGCTCCACCCCTGTGGATGTGGTATTGAAAGTGAAAAGTTTACGCAACTTAGATTATCACCAATAAGTCTTTCATATGTAGGATTCACTTTTCCTTTTAATGAGCCTTATGTGTTATAAATTCAAATTAGTTGAAACTCCAAAGCAGATATTAAACATCGGATGAGAATTAAAAAAAAAAAAGCTTAAAATTGTTCTTAAACCAATCTCAAGCGCTATCCTCCAACCAAGAAAAAATGCATGCATAGAGATTTCTATTTTGATTTTCTCAAGTGTTCTTTTGTGTATACATGAAGAAGCATGACACATTATGGTTTGTTTCCTTCCTTGGATTGTTTTGTCTGTGTAGGTATCTCCAATTTGCCTACGATTGAGGTGTAATTATTGTTGTGTTAGTTACTGATTAGCAGTAACAATAATATACTCAGTTTATTATCATTGATAAAGTCGGGAAGGATAGAGTGTACGTAGCCTTACTCTTACCTTGTTACCTCGTGGAGATAGAACGAGTGTTTTCGAAACATAGTTTGTGAAAAAATAGTTTTACCAAAATGGAATTCTTTAAGAGCTTAACTTGTGTAATTTTTGTGGGAGTAATCATCTTTCAGGGTGGGATGAAAATGATTCAGACTAGACCTACCCCTTGGATTGTGTACCTATACAAATAGATTAATAGCTAGCTTATGTATATATTATTGATTTTTTGTTATTCTAACATAAATCTAGACTTTGGATTTAAACTTTATGGGTCGAACATTTAAGGTTGTTTTAGAATGAGAAATGCCCTCCTTCCACCTATTGGTTTAAAAATGCCCTTAACGTTTTTTGGGGATCAAAAATGCCCTTTAATAAACAGAAATCTGATGTGGAATTTAACTGAACAAGTGGCCAAATTTCATTGGTCCATCTAATTTTTTTTATCAAATAAAATAAACCCCACCCAGCCCAAACCTGTTTCACTGTCAATTTAATTTTTTTTCTCTGTTTTTCATCCTCTTCTTTCTTTCTTTCTTTCTTTCTTTCTTTAAGAAAGAAAACTTTCAATCCAAAACCTAGTGTGTTTGTAAAATCTTGTTATTTAAAAAACCAGACATACAGATTAAACAAGATGAAAACAAGCAATTAAAATATTTTCATACGATGATATAAACCCATATGAAGTTTGAACTAATCCTAAATTTATAAAAAATTCTATCTTTAATCCTTTTCAAAAGTGATTCAGTAGAGATGTTGAGCAAACAAAAGTTTAAATCTCCATGTGAAAGGAACAAGCAAATAACGGGAGGTATAAAATCAAGATACGAAAATTGGGATAGATTTATCAAAAATGGCTTTGAGTGTAAGGTTTATTTGACTTATAAAAAGAAAATTATGTGGGCCACTTATTTTAAACTCCTTAAAAAATTTAAAAATAATAGTTAAATTCCACATCAGATTTCTGTTAACTGAAGGGTATTTTTAAGCTTAAAGAAAATGTTGAGGGTATTTTTAAACCAATAGGTGAAAGGAGGGCATTTTTGAACTATTTCTAATAGGTTAAGGGCATTTTTGATCCTTTTCCCTTTATAATATTTTAAAATTATGAGTTCAAACTCCCAATTGCGGTAATTTTGTATATATAAATTTATGCTTCCCCTGGAAAATACTGGTTCAAATAAATCCAGTGCTATGAGGTCGGTTTGCCTCGGGTTGTACAAACATAACTAGATATACTCCACTATTGAAAGGAAGCTCATAGCATTAAATTATCACCGTGTGATCTTTAGGTCATTTGAGTTGAGCTGTGTAATCAATCATTAATATTTGCATTAGGATAAACTACTTACATTATGTGTATTGGAATGTGAATGTGAAATACTTTGTGCATCGAGACTTTTTTTTTGTACCTAGATGTACTATTGATTACAAGTATAATAGCAAGGTGAAGATCAATTATTATTTACCTATATTATCTTGTTTTGTTGATTCAAAAATGGATAGAGGACAAGTGTGAGGGTGTTGGATCATCAGAAGAGGATCAAGACAACAGTGGTGGAGAAACTGAACTTCCTGAAATAGATCCAAGAGCAGAAGATAGAGAACTGAAGAATCACTTGTTGAGAAAATACAGTGGCTATTTAAGTAGCCTCAAACAAGAACTTTCAAAGAAGAAGAAAAAAGGAAAATTGCCCAAAGATGCTAGGCAGAAGTTGATCACTTGGTGGGAGTTGCACTACAAGTGGCCATACCCTTCGGTAATCTCTACACAAATAGCACTACTAAAATTTCTTTGCATTCATGGTTTCATCTTAATTTATGTGACATCATTTGACTTGACGCCAAGTTTTAAAACAAAATGAACACTTTTGAAATTCGTGGTCTTATAAGAACAAACCTTCGGCATTTGTATGACTATAAATTATTTCATTATAGAAAAATGACATTTTGTTTTGGGACAGACTATAAAAAAGAAAGTATGTCACATAAATTAGAATAAAGGTATATTATTAGATAGCTTAATTGTTAGGTCTTTATAGCAAGTTAATTTTGCATGATTAGTATTAGTTGGTAATCTGGTAAAGATTGTACTCTCTTTGTTCCGATATATATACATGGCACCAGGGGCGGAGCTAGGTGGGAGTTCGTGGGTTCGGACGAACTCCGTAGTTTTTTCGTAGACCCTATATTTTTACTAGAAAATTAAGTAATAACTTGTGAACTCCTAACAAAACTGATTGACAGCTTAATGGTAAGGAAGGGGAGGAAATTTGAAACCCCCAACCTCCTACTACTGGCTTTGCCTCGGCGATGGCACTTCTCATTTTTTCAAGAGTCAATTTGATTAATCTTTGTTGCTGGATTGGATTTAGATCAATTCAATATTTCAAAATAAAAGTTTAGATATTCAAAAACTATATGATAAATATTATAATTTGCTATTCTACTTGTATCAATATAAAAAAGTGATATATTTCAATGTTGGTTGAAGTTCACATAGTCTGAATCCCTAAAAGTGAATAGTATCACATAATTGGTACGTAGATTAAGTAAGAACTTTTAACATGTCATTTGTTGTTAAAATTCATTTATGTAAGAATATTACAAGGTTCACAAAGAATGTGATGACGTATATAAAATAAGATTGGTTATCTGCAATGATATTGCAGGAGTCAGAGAAGGTTGCATTGGCAGAATCAACAGGATTGGACCAGAAACAAATAAATAACTGGTTCATTAACCAAAGGAAAAGACACTGGAAACCTTCAGAAGACATGCAATTTATGGTGATGGATGGTCTTCATCCACAAAGTGCTGCTGCTCTTTATATGGAAGGTCACTACATGGGTGAAGCCCCTTTTCGTTTGGGTCAGTAATATTTATGAATTTTAATGAATTGAACTTTGCATGCAACATTTTCCTATTTGGGGAAAAAAACATTTAATTTCCTTGTAAGGTGAGTATGAATAGTTTGGATTTTTAATTAGTTGTATGTATGTTTGTAGCCAAGCCTTGGTAGGCCTAAGCACAAGGGTACTTTATTGCTTGTTCAATTGTATATGGTGAGAATCCTTTTGTATTTAATATTGTAATGTTATTAGTGAACCAAAATCTAGCGTTTACTTGTGCGATGGTGTTATGATTATTAGTATTTGGCATTTATTTAGTTGAGAGTTTAATGTGTTGGTGATCAGCAATATGATTAGTAAAGATTCATATAGTTGATTTTGTATTGAGGCATAGTAATTTATCTGGTAATATGGATTATATTGTTATGTCAAATTTATGTGATTATGGTTTCCAGGCAACGTCAGCCTTATATCGCACAAGGTTATCGTTGTGCACACTATCCTTTTTAAATTTCACTTGTTACATTATATTGGGAATACTTGGAGGTAATAAAATTAACTTATGAATTTATAATTCACTCAACTCGCTCAAAATGGGAATGACTATTGATTCGTCATTTTTCGGTTCAATTCATTTTAGCTTTAAAAATTATGTTGATCCATGATATCTATTTTCAAATGGATCTTTTTTTTTATAAAAAAAAGCATATCATATAGTCATAATAAAGAAAACTGTTCAATTAGGTCTTGAGCCTAACTAATACCCTAAAAGTTAGCTCAAAGAGAGGAGGATTGCCCAAGCCTTATAAAGAGTCCATCCATCTCATTAACCACCAATGTGAGACTTTTTGCTTTAACAAAATCTACTTAATAAATTCATTATATATTGAAATATTATAAAGGAACTAATAAAACAATTAAAACATAGTAAGAATTGAGATGATTATTAGGTTTTGATCCATTTTTTAGCCCATGCTAGTCTAAATAACCTTTGATCGGATTAATAATCCATTCATTTATTAACTCAACCTATTTTGACTCGCCTAAATTTAACTCAACATGTCTCTTTTACCACCTCTAGCTATATTGTTGTTGTTATTGTGCATGAGAATTGATTAGCTAGTAGCTGCTAATTGCTGGAAGTAGCTAGTTTAGTTTCTTCCATTTCTCTTCTAATCAAATGTGTGATAAAGATAAAGAGACTCTAAGTTATCCAGTGAATTATGATGTAGTACAAACTAAAAATATTTAATTAGGATGTTGTGGTCAGCCAATAGCTATAAAAAGAACTGAATCCTTTAAATATATTTAAGAGTTATACGTTTCATTTGAAAAAATATATATTTACACGATCAATCAACTTAAGATTCAATGAACAATGTGAAGAGAGCAAATAATAGAAATAATATTGTATCTTGTAAGGCTACATAAATAAACCAAAACATTTATCCTCTGAATGAGTAAATATATAGTGGTGTACCAATATGAGTTGTGGTGCAATGGTGAGACTGCTTCATTCTTAATCGAAGGTCTCGAGTTCGAGCCCCAGGTATGGAGAAAATCTTGTTGGGAGTGCCAACCCTGAAAGGGCCCTGGAGTGCACGATCGAGTTCAATTCATTTTAGCTTAAAAATGTATGTTGATATCTAATTTAAATTGATCCATGAAATCGATTTCAAATGGACTTTTTTTTAAAAAAAAAATAGCATATCATATAGTCATAATAAAGAAAACTCATAATAAATTCATCATATATTGAAATATTATAAAAGGAACTAATAAAACAACTAACATAGTAAGGATTAAGATGATTGTTAGGTTTTGATCCGTTTTCTAGCCCATGCTAGTCTAAATAACCTTTGATCGGATTAATAATCCATTAATTTATTAACTCAATCTATTTTGACTTGCCTAAATTTAACTCAACGTGCCTCTTTAAAATATATATTTACACGATCAATCAACTTAAGATTCCTTAAGATTCAATGAAAAATATGAAGAGTACAAATATTAGAAATAATATTGTATCTTGTAAGGATACATAAATCAATGTGGGCTCCGAACACCAAGTGAGAAATATATATATATATATATCCTTATTATTTAAATATGTAGCTTATGATAAGAAAACTTAGAAAAATATTTTCTTAATTAAAGATTGTTAATAATGGAAATGTTGTATCTAAGGAAAAATGTATGGTCTTCATGGTTGCAAAGTCTATAGTGAGCAACTCTTAACATAATGTTAGTTGTGTCCAACTTTTTACATTTTTTGGAATAGATCTAAATTTTCGTCAGTTGGATAAAATGTTATTTTACGATATTTATATGAATTTCTCCTTTTAGCCATCTATCGAGCACTATGATAGAATGTGGATCGATCATGACGAAAATGAACTTCTCCATGATATAATATTAAGGTAATAAAAATGACTGAGTCCTTCGTATACTTTCTAAGTTATAAGACCGGTATATAAACTCCTTCGAATTGTCAATCTATGCCCAAAAATCCCATTTTAATAAAAGTGCAAGCTCCATAATCCTTATTCATACCAAATGTATTTACTAAATTATTTAAATTTATAATAGTTAAGTGAATTAATGAGGTAAAGATATATACGAGTATTAATTAATCAATAATTAAAAGTTTATATCAACCATATGTTATGCATCTACTAACTTGGTATAAACACTGAATATATTTTTAGAAATATGAAAACTAAATAAGTCTAGAAATATGAAAACTAAATAACATATTGAGAATGAAAATATGTTATGCTTAAACATATTTTAGTGGAGTACCATAATCAGTTGTCGTAATAGTCTGTAATAGTCGTCGATGCGTACTTAATACATAACAAAGCTACAAAATTACTAAATTAGTATAACAAATGTATAACTGATATACACAATAATCATATATTATATACATTATATACTGGCAAATTTTTCTAACATAATAAGTTTAGGAAAAACTACAGAATATGGCAAACATCAATATACATTTAAAATAAATAGCTATAGTTTATTTTTATTATGTTATATGGATATAACTATACAATAAATAGCAAAGTTAATTATATACCAATAATCAGTTTTTCTTATATATATATTTAATATAAATAAATATTAAATAGGAAAGTTATTATTACACTTATAATTAATTATGTCCTCATCAATACTTTCTCTTTCATCAATATCCCTATATCAAAGATTTTTTGTATTTCCCCCAAATTTCTTCCAA